>CAMOHE010026383.1:0-42236 GCA_946598075.1 Artocarpus hirsutus | reverse complement strand
GTCTTATATGTTGATGATATTTTGCTTGCTGCTAACAATCTTGGTTTAATACATGAAACTAAGAAATTCCTCTCTAAAAACTTTGAAATGAAAGACATGGGTAAGGCAACTTATGTGATAAGAATTGAAATATTCCGTGATAGATCACAAGGATTGTTGGGTTTGTCTCAGAAAGGTTATAGTAATAAAGTTTTAGAGAAATTCAAGATGGATAAATGTTCAGCATGTATAGTTCTAATACAGAAAGGTGACAAATTTAGTCATATGCAATGTCCAAAGAATGAATTGGAACGAGAGCAAATAAAAAACATTCCTTATGCATCAGTCGTTGGTAGCTTATTGTATGCTCAAACTTGCACCAGACCCGACATTAGTTTTGTTATTGGGATGTTGGGAAGATATTAAAGTAATCCAGGAATAGATCATTGGAAAGCTGCAAGAAAGTTATAAGGTATTTGTAAGGAACAAAAGATCATATGCTCACTTATAGAAGATGTAATCATCTTGAAGTGATAGGTTACTCAGATTCAGACTTTGCCGAATGTGTTGACAGTAGAAAATCTACATTCGATTATACATTCCTTTTGGCCGGAGGAGCAATTTCATGGATGAGTGCGAAGCAATTCGTCATTGTTGCATCCACTATGGAGGCTGAGTTTGTGACATGTTTTGAGGCCACAAGTCATGGTTTATGGTTGTGAAATTTTATTTCGGGACTTGGAGTTGTTGACAGTATAGCCAAGCCACTGAAAATTTATTGTAATAATGACGTAGCAGTCTTGTTTGCCAAGAACGACAAGTATTCTGATGGTGCAAAACGTATAGATATTAAGTACTTAGTCGTTAAGCAAGAAGTTCGGGAATGTAAAGTCTCAATTGAATAAATTAGTACCAATCTTATGATTGCAGATCCTTTAACAAAAGAATTACCCACCAAAACATTTATTGAACATGTTGAACGTATGGGTATTATTAGATGTCATTAATGGTTATGTACTATGTTTTATTTCATTTTAATGATATGACACTTTGAGCTCACTTATTATGTTCCTGATATATCCTGTTTTCTATTTTATACACATGATTGTTATAGATTAATGTTTGGTAGGATAGTCTTACCGAAGACATTAAAGTGGACTATTATCATGCCTCTCAATTATGAATCATGTTAAATAGATGTCTAATGTTGTAGTACATGAAAGGGACTACACTAAATTATAATGTACAACCGTCATGACTCACTTTAGATTCTCTGTTTAATTATGATGTAGAATATTAGCTAATTTTAAGAATATTTAGCATAATATTGTTATGCACATTATAGCATTATTAAACTAATAAATGAATATTATATGGGCCAAGTGGGAGAATTATAGAATTATGGCCCACGTAATTAATTGAAGGCCTATAAAATTTATCAGATTTATTTATTTATTTAGTTTAATAATAATTTAAATGTTAAAATTCTATTGGCTATGCAAGGTTGCAACTCTTATTAAAAGATGTGTCTATATTTGAAAAGATGTGTGCTTTAATAGAAAGGCACCTATTGAGAATCTATAAATAAAAGTCTAGTTCTCTTTCTACCTAATCAATTTTGTATTTTTTCTCTCTATCAGAAAAAATACATTAAAGTAATAATTGTGGGTTTAGAGAGAGAAACTGAGTTCTTCTTCTCTAACAATTTCTATTTCAGGGTTCTTTGCAAATTGAAGCCATGAATCAAGGTACGCTCTAAATCTTCTTCTATGAAAATTATTGAGTTATAAAATTTCTAGGAATGACAGATATCAAAGTTTTATAGGTATTATCATAGTTTTTTCCTTTTCCAGGAGTACATAAAAAAAAGAAAGAAAGAAAAGAAAAGAAAAAGAAAGGCCTCATTATATATAATAGGGATAAATAAGTATCTAAACTTTTTTATTTCTAGCAAAAAAAAAGTATAGTTTTTATTAGAAAAAATAGGGGTTTTTGTTGTTGTATTTTTTTTTTTTTTGTTATTAACATCAATAACCTTTAAACTTTAAGTCTCATTCACTTTATCTTTAAAACTTTTAAAATCATCATTTTGCCTCTTGAATTGTCAAACCTCTTCACTATCCCCTAAAAATAACCATTTTGCTCCATGACTTTTCAAAGCTTCTCATTTTGCTACTTTGAACTCCCAATTTTCATTTAAATAGACGGAATAAAGTCCATGTGTTTCACACTTGAGAGTGATAAAATTTTATTTTTGCCCTTACAGGTGATCCATGTGCTTATCATATAGACATAATTTCGTCTATTTGAACGAAAAACCAGCGATTCAGATAGTAAAGTGATAAGCTTTAAAATTTCAAAGAAAAAAATGATGATTTTTGAAGTTTAGGAGGAAAAGTGAAGAGTTTTAAAAGCTCATAAGATAAAGTGATGATTTTTAAAGTTTAAAAATAAAATGACAAAGACTTTAAAGTTTAAAGGCTATTGGTGTCAACGATTGTTTTTTTTCACCAATTGGATTTTTTTTTTTTTTTTTTTTTTGTGTTTAAAAGCAGTCTCACCAATTTTTAGAAGGACATAAAAAAGAAAGAAAAGAAAAGAAAAGAAAAGGAAATGCCTCATGATATACAATACAGATAAACAAGTATCTATGCTTTTTTATTTATAGCAAAAAGCAGTATTACTTTTTTACCCCAAAAAAAAAAAGGAAAGAGGTTGTTTTGGGGGAAAAAAGTAAGTACATTTTGATATAAACTTGGAAGGTTTTTATTTTTCAAGTTAAAGGAAGTAAAGGAAAAGAAAAATTGTGAGAAATAAATAGAGAGAAAAAAGGAGAAAAAATACGAAAGATTGGGTTAACTTCAATTTGATCTTTTAATTATGTTTTTTGTCCTATTTTCATCCATAAATTTTAAAATGTTAAAAACTGCTTCTAATGAAAAAAAAAAAGAAAAAAGGAAAGTCGCAGTTTTAGTTCCCTTTCAGCAAATCGTTTAAAACTTAACAATAATAACCGCCTGACCTCTCACATTAATTTAGACAAACTAAACCTGTTAAGTAATTTATTTTTCTGTGATTTGTTTACAATCTTCGTTAAAAGTCATAATTTTCATAGTTGATTATGGTCAGCTTTTAACAATTTATGAGGAAAGTTCAAACGTGAGACTTTTTAATAGATCGAAAAACCATTGGTAATATTTTGAAACCAACAATGCTACTGAGTTCTAGGAACAGTAAATATACATATTAACAAAAGATGGCCCTAAAATATAAATTTTTTGTATAAAATGTACCTTCTATTAATGCAAGTGGTCTTTCAAACATTTTTCTTTGAGAATATGGAGAAGAAACAAGACAAAATGCTTTAATTTTTGTTTGGCATTTACAATTGGAACGAGGGTTTTAACCAAAAGTTTTTTTAATTACAATATAAAGTATAAAATAAAAGGTAATTATATTATAAAACTTTTAATAATTATAATATTTTAAACTAACATTAATTCTAAGCAACGATTTCAAAAGCTTGAAAATAATACAAAAAGACTTTTTGATGGAGGATTGGGTTGGGAAAAAATGGGCACCTGTGAATTTATGCCAGCTCAGAATCGAAGGATTTTCATACAGTTATATATAGTGACCTTATCTAAACCAAAACTCACGTTCACCGAGAGAAAAGACAACCGAAGAGATTGAAAAACAAAATGAAACTTGGGAAATGAACATGAATTTCTGCTAATGTTAAGACATTTAAAATCGACCCACAAAGATTTTTCCCAAGTTACTAATTTTCTTTTTCATCTTCTATGGTTTTGTTCAGTTCTTCACCAACCCAGATGAGTTCTTTCTGGTTTGTACTGTTTTCTTAATTTTGAAGTGCGTTTTCAGTATTATTAACATTTTTTTGAAGATTATTGTTTACTGGAATCTAGAATTGGGTTAAAAGTGTTTCTTGGTCTGCTTTGCTTGTAGATAATATTGCAGTTAGACATTAATGGCGGCCACGTTCTGTAATCTCAGTCCCGGTTCTGGTTTGAAGAAACTGGACGAGAACTTCCCAAGGCAGAGATTCTTCAAAAGGCAAGTTCTTTTTCTTTTCTTTTCTTTTTTTTAAATTTTCCCTGATAGAATGTTTGTTAGACATTGTAATCCAATATTTCCGGGTGCTTTTGTCTGAAAAAATTACCTTGTGACAAATTGACAAAACACTCTACTTCTATGATGTTTCAGAATATTAGTTTAAGAGAAAGAAAAATGAAAAATATGGAGGACCGGTTTTGGCCTCCTTTTTTAAATTAATGGCCAAACTTCTTTTAAAGTTAATTGGGTATTATTTTATTTTGCTGGATTTTACAGTGGTTAATCAATTATATGTTGATGGTTTATTAAACTCATCTGCCATTGATTTACCAATGGTTTATTACCAACAGATTGGTAAATTATTAATTGAAATGGGTTAATCACTTACTGATATTGGTCTATTAATAATAAACCACTATGTTAATCAGTAACAAATAAAAAATCATTCCATCGCTGATTAGCTATTTCTAAAAAACAATTATTTTGGTAATTGAACAAAATTTGGATCGTTTACTTTAAAAAAAAAAAAAAAAAAAAAAAAAAAAGCCTTACAAAACGACCATTTTGAAACACTTGAAAAGGAAGAATTAATAAAGATGCCAAAATAAACTTCTAGGCATGAGTTGGACGACATCTAACATCTTCATGTATTTGCACGATTTAAAAGGAATTTCTATGGGACCAATTATGAAAAGAAACATTGTAGAACTCTAAATAGAATTTCACTTAAGTCACTGAAGAAGTGCACTTGAACCAGTTAGAAAGCATTAACTTTTTTTCATACAAAAGTTACATAAAATTGATGGACAAAATTTTCATTGTTTTGGGTCTGATCAGGAAGAGAGAGAGAGAGTTTTATTGATCATATCCTACATCTCTCAGGTCTAATCTGGACAACAAAAGTTCATCATGCTGTTATGCTCAAAACTTTCTTCATAGGACATATAGGAGATACTTGAAAACAAAGCAACGGAATCACAATCCCCGGGCTTTTGTCGATAATCAGGAAGATCAATCCAACACCATTCATGAAGAGGATAAAGAAGAGGACATTCCTAAGGCAATCTTGATATGGAGGGCAATTAAGTTGCCAATATACTCCGTCGCATTGGTTCCTGTCACTGTGAGTGCTTTAGACGCTTGTTCATGAAATTTGAATTTCAACCTTATTTTAGTGCTTGCAAACCAACTAAATTCGGTTTCCTTGTTTATGTTTTGTTCTTACATTTTGTAAGTTATAAGTATTGTTTGATGAAGAAATAAGTCCATAACTTTCTTCTTTGTTCTTGCATCCTTTATGAAGCATAAATACTGTTTTGGATTCTAAGAAATGAACACTGACATTCTTCAATTTAAATGGAGTTGGAATTGAATTCTCCTTCCTTTCCTTTATATGTTATGAACTACTGTTTGCATTACACGTGAACGTTTCATTAACAGGTGGGTAGTGCAGCTGCTCTATTTCAGACAGGCATATTTTCTGCGGGACATTATTTTATTCTCTTGGTTTCCTCAGTTTTCATAATTGCATGGTTAAATTTAAGGTAGAATTTATTCTTTATATATTCAAGTATTTCTTATATCTGAGTAAGCTTAATTTGCTAACCTTTTATCTAGTGACTTCTGAAAGTGTCTAATAGCAGATCGATTCTTTCTTTTCCTTTGGAAGAATTTAGTTCCAGTTTAGTATTTCTCAAGTTAATGCATGAGATTTCACATTGGAGGAGTACACATTTTCATGGCTATAAATTTTTGTTAGCCCCTGTATTTTAGACTCAATTTAATCCTATTTTTGCTGTCCATTTGCAGCAATGATGTTTATGATTTCGACACAGGAGCAGATAAGAACAAAAAAGAATCCATTGTCAACCTCATTGGCAGGTAAATGTCATTCTTCACTTTGTTGGTTTGTTTGTTTGTTACACCATATGATGTATTAATTGGCCACTCGTGTGATGTAATGTTTTTGGTTAGCCGTACAGGAACGCTTGTAGCTGCTAGCTTGTTACTTGGTTTGGGCTTCATGTTGCTGTGTTGGACGTCAATTCAAGCAGGAAACAAGCGTGCAATATTGTTACTAGCATGTGCAATCACATGTGGTTATATTTATCAGGTATATATAAGGATTGATAGAGATCTGAAATAACTTGAAAACATTAGCTTTGCATGTTCAACAGCTTGGAAACTCATTTCATGTGTGGAAATTTTGTGCCGTGTGGACGTTGCCATTGCTAACTCTGTCGTTGGAGAGATCTTTTAGTGCCAAAAATTTCTATATGCTTTGTTATTTCTTTGTAAAAATATTTATCATGTTGGCTTGTTTGCAAAATTCATTTTTTTTTATTACTAAATATGCTTAAAATGATGAGTGCAGTGTCCACCATTTCGATTAAGTTACCACGGACTCGGAGAGCCTTTGTGCTTTTCTGCATTTGGGCCATTCGCTACTTCGGCCTTTTACTTGCTACAGGGCAGCACAAGGTTGTATAACTTGAACAAACTCAGTAAAATAGTCCTAAATTTGAGGGGGTTTTTATCCTCTCTATAACATTCAGTTCTTGCTGTTTTGACAGCGGTATCTACCAACCCTTGCCTGGTTCCATTCTTTCCGCCTCACTCCTTGTTGGCTTCACAACAACTTTAATCCTCTTCTGTAGTCACTTTCATCAGGTAGGTTTCCCTGTTTCTTGTCTTACAATAACACACGCACGCACACGCACGCACGCCCCATTTAATTTTATCCTTCCCCAGGTTATAAAGTGCCTGAACTAACATGAATATGTGCAAACTCAGATTGAAGGAGACTTGGCTGTTGGGAAACTGTCTCCTCTGGTGAGCACACTTTGTTGATCTATTCAAGCAATAAAAATGAAATGCACTTTAGTTTAACTTTCACCTATTCACACCTATTCACGGATTTGATGACAAAACAACCGATGTAATTTCGATGTTTATCTTTCTATCTCTCTCTGCAGGTTAGAATTGGAACTGAAAGAGGTGCACAGGTAGTAAAGCTGGCAATCACCGCGCTTTATCTTCTTACCTTTGCTCTTGGTCTGAGCGGCAATCTTCCGTTTTCTTGTATTGTGAGTAATTAAACCATGACTACTTGTTTTTAATTAATTGCCTCAATTTGACCAACTTGTGAATCTGGATCGTGTTGTTTTCCAGCTTCTCTGCGCCTTTACCTTACCCACGGCAAGACTAGTAGTTAGCTATGTTGAAGAGAACCATAAGGTGAGAAATATTTTCAAACTTGCACAGCACCTAGATGGCTCAAGCCATGAGTTTCAAATCTCTCCTTGTTTCGATCATATTCCAATCTTTGATTTTTTGCTTCGAAGGGGGCAACATTTGCTGAAATACTTGCATCTCAAGAAAGTGATACAATTGTTACACCATGTAAATCTAACGCAACCTGGCTTGGAAATTCCATTTTTAGCCAAAAATATAATGAGCGAATTGATGAAAGAAATGAAATGACAATTTTTGAGAGAAATCCCGAAAGCAGTAACTTCGATTTTCAATTTCTCTAGCATTTTAGAGTTTTTTTTTTTTGGTTTGGGACTAGACTTAGTTGTTGTCTTCAAACAAGCTTAAATGCACCATTTCTTTTAAACGGGCGAAAGAAGTTAGAAATGAATTTTGTGTCACTAGACTGGGAGGCTGAATTTTGTTTGATCAGAAAAAAAAAAAAAAAAAAAAGATTTCTCTATGTTTTTGTAACTACAGGCTATCTTTTTGTATTTCATTTAAATGGAGTTTTTTTTTTTTTTCTTTTCTTTTTTTGCCTTTTTAACTTATGCAAGTGTACTTCCACAGGACAAGCAGAAGATTTTCATGGCAAAGTATTACTGTGTGAGACTGCATACAGTATTTGGGGCTGCATTAGCTCTTGGTCTTGTGTTGGCTAGACTGCTCCGAAGAAGACAACTCCCAGCAGCAATAATTCTTTCTTAAGATTTTTAGGGATGAAGGTTTTATTTCCCAAACATTTATAAACAAAATGAACTTGTAAACGTGAAATCACACAAAATTAGCAATTCCTTGGCTTTAATCTATGCGAATCTCCGCCCTCTCAAATTCAAATCCCGCCCCGTACTTTATCCTATGCAGTTTGACCTAGTGGTTATTGTAAGAAGTCGTAATTGATGTTAGTACCATAAAGCTTTTATTTAATGAAATAATGTAAAAGTTCTACTGGCTTTAGAAAAATTGATTGAAAACAGAGAAGTTGAACATTGAAACTTATACATCAAATTTGAACAGTCTTTGAGATTCCTAGAGTTGAGAATTTTAAAGTGTATAAAACTACCATATTGGCATAATATAACAGTCAAAATTAAATGACTTGAAAAAAGTAAGGAGAACCAAAAAAAAAAGAAGAAAAAAACACACAAGAAAAATATAACAGAAGAGAAATTTTTCATTCCCTCTTCTCACTTGTGAAGGGTGAAAATGCAAGTTCATCATGCAACCTCTGTTTATATATTAAGAATTATAAACAAAGGTAGGGAGCGGAAGATATTAAGTTACATAAATTATAAATGATATTAAGAAATGAATTATGAGGAGATAATGATATCTAAATGTGAGGTGGCAATGCCATTAAAGCCATGCACGTAAGTTTTGGAATGCCAAATGTTAAAATCTACAAATAATTATTTAAGAACATATATCTTAAACTTAAATGAACAACAATTTTACGCCACAAGCCCTTCAATTTTCTTTCTAATTGTTTTCCACTTTTGGTAGTAATATCTGTTGCTTGGCCTTGGAGAACAATAGCATTATGTTTAATTATAACTTAAGCCATTAAAAATAGGCTTAAATAAAACAAATACTATACGAGAAATGATTATACTCGTTCTCTCATTTACGCTTCGCAATTAATACATGTATATTTTCAACCTACATGTAGTAGGCAAGTAGGTCTATAGCTCTTTTATATGTCATAATAAAAATCATGGGAAAAAATTATTAATCACAAAATTGATCTTTCTATTTAGGCTTGATATTAAAGACGATTCATTTCAACATTAAAATGTGTAAAAATAATACGTTATAAAAATTAAGAATATTAATATTTTTTAAAATTAATTAATGTAAAGAGTTAGATGAAGCATTTATGATAATCATAATAAAATAATAGAGTAATCACATCAATAGAAAGAGAAATGATTAGATAATTAAAGATTAAAAGATACTCCAGATGTGCAGTATTCATTGGCCACATGTACCACGGTCCTGTGTCCTTGTAGTACATCTGTTATATTGTCTACTGAACAATTCTTCAGTATTTACCGGAGTTCTCTACAAAAGATCTCATAAAAACATCCCAAAGGGACATTAAAAAAAATCCTTGAAGGACATTAAAAAATACGCTAAAAGGACACGCAATATATCTTAAAAAGATAAAAAAAAAAAAAAAGTACTAAAAGGACAAAAGACACTTCCTTGATAAACACAAAAAATATCCCAAAAAAATATACTTATATGTCTCAAAAAGATATGTTTTAAGTTTATGGCATAAAAATTTTTAACATTTTATGGTATAAATAAAATTAAGTTTAAAATAAAGTGACATTTGTGTGAATTTCTCTATTTTTTAATGTGGCAAATCAAGCTAGCATTTGTTTAAGGACCCGTTTATTTCATTTCACAAAATTGACAAATATATTATTATGATATTAAGTAATTTGTAAAACTTGGATTCTTCTAGGGCCGGTAATACAGGTTGCGACACGACGACACGACACGAATTCGACAGATTTTTTGCGGGTTAGTATCAGAAAATTTGACCACAGGTCATTTTAGTGTTGACCCGAAATTGACCAGTCAAAAAACGGGTCGGGTTCGAGTCAGTTCGTCTGACATGAAAATGACCCGTTTCTGACCCGTATTTAATTAATTGAATTTAAAAAAGTTAATATTATTTCATATATAATATAAGCCCTTAAAAGATCAAACCATACATTTCTTATCACTCATCTTCTTGTTGAAGTGGTATGAAACTCTTCTAATTTTATGTTTTTTTTTTAAATATTATATATATTAATGTGGGAGGGTCATAAGCGGGTTGCGGGTCACAATTGGGTTACGGGTCAAAAACGGGTCGTGGGTCATATTTTTTGACACTGTGTATAATAAACGGGTTGACACGGGTCGTGTTCGTGTCAACCCGTATCAAAACGGGTCGTGTTCAGGTTGAAAATTCTCAACCCGTTCGTGTCACGGATCAGGTTAGTGTCGACCTATTTTTTGTAAAAATTAACTCCAACCCGACATAAACCCGACCCGTCAACCCGTTTTGCCACCCTTAGATTCTTCTCTCTCTTTTTTCTTTTATTTTGACAAAATAACTCCTAAATTGTTAAGCACTTGGCAAGTCTATTTACAGTTAAATTTGGACGAGATGAGTCATGCAGACGACATGTGCTCTCATATTGAAGGGCATTTAGTGAGAGAAAGTTCGAGAGAGAGAGAGAGAAACCTCTGATATGGTTCCATTTTGCTAAGAGTTCATAGCCCTTTTCCCTCTTAGGTTGGAGTCCGGTGCCACCCTCAAGTTGGCCACTGGTGCTCTGGCTTGTGAGAAGGGAGTGACGAAAGGAAAGATGCCAAGGTTGGAGTACACTACAGGTAAAAGGTGGGAGGTTAGCTGCTTGGGTGGCTAATGGAGCTCAACATCGACAAGATTTATGGGTGGATAGTATAGTTGAAGAATGGGGGGTTCAAGGTTGGTTGGTTCCAGGGAGTTTGGGGGTGGTCAGTTG
Organism: Artocarpus hirsutus; assembly: GCA_946598075.1. Taxonomy (NCBI): domain Eukaryota; kingdom Viridiplantae; phylum Streptophyta; class Magnoliopsida; order Rosales; family Moraceae; genus Artocarpus; species Artocarpus hirsutus. The sequence goes on along the minus strand of CAMOHE010026383.1, from coordinate 31,404 downwards.
GGTGTAGATCTGTAAAATCCATGGCAAGGAAGACACACTGCGGTGAGGAGATGGAGAGCTGGGCATGCTCTTTGCCGATACATGGGTCTCAGATTCATGGGAGATGGGTGGCAGTGGGATAGGCTTATGGCTGACAGAGGTCAGCCAAAACGGAGAAGGTGGGTAACAGTGGTTCTGAAGAAGGAGGTATACCACGTGACAAAGACGTTGTTAAAGGATGACCCTGAACAAGTGGACCTACAGGCATGAGTGGCTAGATCTAGAAGAGGTTTTCTGCCTCTTTGGAGGTCGAGTTGCATAGTGCTTCGTCGGATCGACGCTGGATAGTGGCAGGAGAGGGTTCCTTTCACCATGGTGTTACTTTCACTTTTTTTTTGGCTTTTGTTTGTGTAGAATAAGGGTGATGGGATCTTTATCATTTCAATATTGTATGATGTTTATGCCTCTTGACACTGTTGTTGTAATAATAAATATGGTTTCCCACTTTCGGTTTTAGCTTGTACATCTCCTCCGTTTGATATTAGTAGTAAGTGTGTAGAGGTCAAACTAGACCTTAATCTAGGCCATGTTATTTGTAGCCTCTCGAGGGAGGTTCTAATCTTGGTTAACTGATTTAATCCTTCGACTATTGTGGTACCTTGTCATAGGCCTTGTTGAGCTCTAATTTTTATGTTAAGCGGGCTTGTTTCTTGACACTTAAATTTTTTCTTTGTGCTATGTTTGTCCTTACTAATGTATCCAATCAATGGTCGGGGTCAAGTTCTCTTAAAATGGATCGTATGCAACTAAGTGTGTAATCTCTTATCATTAATGAAGTTTGTATTTAAAAATAGTGTAAACTCATATACACCCATATCCATGCACTTTTAGCTTAAAGATAAATAAATAAGCAACACATAAATATATCTACATAAGCTATGACCTTAAAAAAGGATGGAAAAAAAAAAGAAAAAAAGCTTTAATTTTTTTTAGATGACCAAAAAAAATAAAGAAAAAGAGCAAAATAGTAGATTTTGGTTAAACTTAGTAAATAATATCATATTCTTTCAAAATGTATAGTAATTAGTATATTATAAGAAATATCTCATAAAAAATTAAGAACAAAAACACAAAAAAAAAACCCTCACCTCTTTCTCTTCTCCATCTCTTACATTCCTCCCTCACTAACATCGGCATGGTAATACTGTATTTCCAAAATAATGAAAAAAATTTACTGATAATGCACCAGTTACCATTGATATTGGCGATGTTGCTAACGACTGGAAAATATTGTATTAGCATATAAATACTATATTTCCACTTAATACAAAAATTTTCCAGCAATTTTGTCAGACCTAGAAAATATCATATTAAAATGTAAATACTGTATTTTCATGTAAATACAAAAAGTTACCAGTGACTTCGCCAAATAATTAACGGTCAGAAAAATATATTATTTATTTTTAAATATCATATTTACATGTAAATAAAAAATTTACTAATGACTTTGTAGAGCCACCGGCAGCTGAAAAATACTATACAAAAATTTACTGACGACTTTGTTGAATTACGACGGCTAGGAAATATAATGTTAACATGTAAATACTATATTTACATGTAAATACAAAAATTTACTAGCAACTTTGTTGGACCATCAGCAGTCAAGAAATATGGTATTTATATTTATAGATAAATACTATATTTACTAACAAATATTGAATTTTACATGTAAATACAAAAAATTTTCTAGCGATTTTGCCTCGCTACCTAAGGACAAAAAATACAATATTTATCTGTAACTTTATCGACATAATTGGCACCAATGACAACGCTGACGGTGAGAAAATACAATATTTACTTGTAAATACTATATTGTCATTAAATTCAAAAATTTATTGGCGAAGTCGCTAGGCACCATCAGCGTCGGCAACGTCGCCACTCGGCTAAAGAATACTATATTTACATGAAAATATAATATTTTCATGTAAATACAAAACTCTACTTGCGACATTGTAGGATTTCACTGGCATCGACGAAGTCACTAGTAGCCAAAAAATATCACATTTCGTTGCAAATGTTTCATTTTTACAAAAAAGAAATTTAAATATTACACCATAGACCAGATTATCCATAAAAAAAAAAAAAAAAACACTACCGACCATCATTGCGCTTCGTCGCTACCACCATAGATAGACCCACCAGAATCCAATCTACAAAACCTCGGCAAAGTCAAGCTCATTCACTACCATGAATGTCATAGACCGTTGCTCGATTCATGTCTCCAATGCAAAAATTCTTCTTTGGCAAAAGAACTTGTTAGCAAGTTCAACAGAACAAGCACCACAAATCTTTACGAGTTTGATGAAGAATCTCAGAACTTTGTAGGTCTGACGGTGCAATTTCAATGATGTAATCTGGTCCGTGATTCCAATGGTACAATTTACCAACAATAGCGAGATATGTCACAAGTTAACTTCGTCCGGTGATCTCCCAAGCTCGCAATGAACAAAGTTATGTCTGTAATGGGGTATGATTTGTTCAGGCCTAAATCATTAGGCAAAAGCCCAACTTGGGAGGCATATAGTGCTATTCTAACAAATCAAGCCCAATGGAAGTATTTGAATCATAGTCGATGGTGATATCATCTTGAGGTAACTGTTCATTCGACTAGAGTATTCACTAAGCTCAATCACACGAACTGATCACTTGGTTCAATAAGGGGATCTCTATTCAATCCGAGTGGTGACTGATGATCACCACTATTCTAAATCCATTAACTTTTGGTTCATTGGAATTGATATGCAAGAGTTAAGCTCGATAGGTGCAGGAGGAGACTCACTAACTCACGAGCTGAATGTGGAAGTATGGTTCGAGACTTGCGCTCAATGTGGAGACGACATACGTCCCACTACTTCATGCATTACATATCCATTCTGTCCATCAGTTGAAACCCACAATCTTGAGACAGACCTTAAGAATAGAGGATGGGGACGTTATTTGAATTCATCAAACTTCATCTTAATTCACTCTCCCTTGCCAAAAACTCTGCAGAAACATCCCCAGAAACAAAAGAATTGTACTTCCAAAGAAACTACCATTTCCATACCATTTACTTGTAATCTGTACTGATTTCAATATAGTGAAGAATAATGGACGTAGCTTTTATTATAGAGTAAACCACTATAAAAATCTTGTATGTGGTATCTTTTATTTTCAGCACTTAATTTCTTATTTTCATTTGAATGATCTTATTATGCCATAAGGAATCTATTAATCTTGTCTACGAAGTGTGTTAGGACCTAATAACAACGATGACTTGAGGGCCTAAACATTTCAAACTTTGCACATTTATTTCGTAGTAAAAGACATATATGGCCGAATATAGATAGTAGAAAAATTAAATGTCCTTTTTGTGAAATTAAATTCAATATCGGCCAAATTCGAATAACAGACTCCAAATTCAAATAACACACTAAGTTGTAAAGACAACAATAATCTCGTCTATGAAAAGTCAACAAATCCAGCTTAAAGGTCTTTGAAGACCATTAATGTTATTAACAATTTAAAATGTATGTAACATTCAAAGAATAAAATCTAAAAAAAAAATAAAAAATCCATGAATGAAATGTTAGTGAGTATTATAAGTAATCTTAATGATAAAGTTTTGATGAGAATATAAACTGGAAAATAGAAATTAAACATTCACAAATATATATTTTAATAATTGCATTTATATGCTTTAATTCGTCAATGTAATATATGTTTTTTTTCCCTCTGATGTAGCATAATATATATTTTAATGATTTAAGTCATTATAATAATTGTACTGACTACGCTTTTCTAATTATAAACTTAATAGTAATTAAAATTATATATAAATGCACATCATATTAATGTAGTCATTATTAAGTAATATTATATATAAAGATTGTTTTAATGACAACAAGTTTAGTGATCAAAGATATAACATGAAATCCAACGTATTTTAGTGACCATGTTTTACTTATATGTAATGACTTTGTATAATGATTAGTGACCAGCTATATATATATATATATATATATGAGTAAAATCTATTTTAATGATTAAAGTATTTAGTTTTTCTAACCACTAAATTATTTGTTTTTTTTATTGACTAAACCTTTTATTCAAAAAATGACAGGACATAAATTATAAATGAGGTGCGTATATATATATGATAAAGATCTATTTTAATTTTAATGACTAACGTATTTAGATTTCTTAATGATTAAAGTGTTTAATTTTTCTAATGATTAAACTATTTAGCTTTTTTTAATAATAAAAAAACGTAATTACTTAAACATGATGTAAAAGATTCCCCATTTCATTACTGGAAAAGTTAGGACAAAAAATAATAAAAGGTATGTAAATAAGAACAGCAAAAATAAGGGGATGATGCTATTTCAAAACTTGACTGATTGAAATGTAAATTATATATAAAATTTAGAAAGAAAATAAACATGTATTAGTTATCATTAGAAAATTAATATCCAACTAAAAAAAGCATATTCTTTTTTATCATGTAAAGTTAGGATTTGAATATAATAAATATGGATAGATTTAGCATGGTGAGAAAGATGTAATGATTGATTTGGCCACAATTGATAATTATATGAGATTATGTCATTTAGTTTTTAAAGTAACTTAATTAGCTAAAATGTGTAATTCTATTTTATTTTGCAGTAACTTATTTATTTAAATTGTAGATCTAACAATTACAGTCTACTATTGTCTAAGGAGAGCAGAGATCAAGAAAGAAAAAGAAGATAGAAAGGAAACATAGAAATACTAGAGAGAAGGAGAGAGAGAATAGTGAAGGGAGGAGAGAGAAAAATATACCTAAAATTTTGAAACCAATCTGACTTGACTTTTGAGGGTAGTTTAGTCTTTGACATCAAATATGTTATCTTGTTTACATTTTCAAAACTACCCATATTAACGTTTCTAAAACTAACCAGTACAAAATAACAAAATATTTGCTATGATTTCTCCAAAAAAAAAAAACATACAGTTGGTCAAATATTTCTTTCATTTGAGGGATTTTTAAAAATGGTTTTTTGGCTAAAATTTTTTTGGTTAATGACCCTTTTTTTTTTCATCAAAAAACTAGTTTTTGAGTATTAAAACAGCTTTAGTTTTTTTTTCCACCTTGTTTAGATTCCTCTCTTCGATACAGTTATTTTTCTCTTTTCTTTGAAAAAAACTGAGGTAGTTTTGATGCTTAAAAAAGCCTCTTTTTTTATTAAAAAAAGAGGAACTATTCCATTAATTCAAAATTTCTTTTGGCTCTTTTTTCCAAATTAACTCCTTTCGTTCTCTGTCGTAAGGGGCGTTGATATCGAAGCTTTTTTATAAGGAAGACTTGTTTTTTTCCTCCGAAAGATCAGTAGACTTTTTTTTTTAAGAAAAAAGACTGGTAAGCTTTTGTGTCATTAAATCTGTCTCCTCTATATTCATTAAAAAAAATATATATATAATTCCTCTTCTTCATTTCCTTTCTAATTTGGAATTTTTTGCTGGTGGTAGTGGGACTCCTACAGTGGAGTCAGGAGTGAAATATGTTCCGATATTGTTAACCAAACATTTAAATTTTGAAATTCAAAATTTGACTTTTGAGGGTGTATAAAAAATAAAAAAGCATTCCAGTTAGTCTTTCTAGGACAACTGCAGGGCCCTCATGTGTTGTTCTTGTAATGTGAACCCCACCCTCATTTTTTTGAAAAAGAGGATCCTATTGAAAAAGAACGCGAATATAAATTACCCTCGTCAGTACAACGACACAAAGAAATGAGTTAATTATGCTGATAACTCTCTGTGTTTTATTCAAATTACGGTGACAGTCTCTAAATCAAATAAATCACACTAACACCTTTAAAGTTAATTTTGTTAAATTTTTGTTTAAAATGACCAAAATACTCCATTTAATCTAAACCATTTATTTTCAACATTAAATCTTAACCATCCATTCGAAAAAAACCTAAAAAACTAATCAAACAAAAGCCCAGCCACCACCTCCCCCAAAACCCAACGCTCATGACCTCCCCCTTTCCTCCCTCTACTCTGCTCGTCACAGTTGTCGCTGCCGTCGCCGTCAAGCCCCTATCTTCCCTTGTTTTCCCTCCCTCTCTCCCTTGAGCTGCACCTTCATGACTTGCCCCTGTCCTCCCTCCCTTAATCTGTCGTAGCTGTTGGGCCATCATGCCATCAAGCCCCCATCCTCCCTCCCTTCCTTGAGCTTTCCCTCTCACGACCGTCGGGCCATCATGCCGTCAAGGCCCTATCCTCCTTCCCTTCTTTGAGCCTTCACTCTCACGACCTGCCCCTGTCCTCCCTCCCTCCCTCCCTGTCTTGATCCATCGTAGCTCATGCCACCTTCTCTGCATTCCTTCTCTGTTGCATGTCACCAGCCGCTGTCTCTAGCAACAATGGTTTTGTTTTCTTATTATTTTTTTGTTTTCTCGATTTTTTTTATTTTTTATTCTAGTTTTATGTTTTTTTAGGTAAGTATTTAGTGTGAAATTTGAAATTTTAAGTGTGAATAGATATTTAGTGTTATTTATGAATTTGATGCGTGAAATTTGTTCAATTAGTTATTATGATTTGTAAATTTGTAAATTTTCATGTTGTTAGTTTTCATTTTGTTGAATTAACTAATTTGTGAAATTAGTTAGTTTAATTTATGAAAACTATTAGTGTAATTTTTGTTGGAATAGTGTAAATTAGTTCATTCAGGACTTTTATTTGAACTATGCAACTTTTAACCTATAATGGTTTGTGGACTTTTATTTGGACTATGTAATTTTTAATATAGTATGACTTGTAAACCTTTTTGGACTATCTAATTTTATTTTTTCTTTTTGCAATGACTATATTTTATTTACTTTGGACATATAATTGTCATTTTTATGTTGTGACTTGCACTATAAAATGCTAATTCGCATTAGATATATTTTTATGTTGTATGTTATTGTAGGGGATGAAGAATAATTATATCCTTTTACAAATTTAAATTTTTCAAAAAAAAATTTCTCTACTATTAGATTAGAATTATGGTTACAATCATGTTCAAATTGTTTATACTCATTTTTTAATGTCAAATAAGGTTAAAATGTCATTTTTAGGTGCATAAATAGCTTAAAATGCTTTTGGTAGATAGAGAGGTAATTTTGGAATTTTTTAACAAAATTAACATTTAACTAACGGTCAACTCTCATGGTAGGAAGTCCCTTTCTAATTGTTTTGAAAAGTCAGGGATGTCAGTGTGATTAGTTTTAGTTTACATGTGTCATCATAATTAGGATAAAATACAGGACTGTGAGTATAATTTACCTTAAAAAAATTGTAGTAAATAATAATTTATTTTAAACTTAAATAGTTGAAAGATGTTTTTGAGTTTTCAGATAAGTAACATATTTATGGGATAAATGAATTATTTAACCTCATATTTATGTGTAAATAAACTTTATATTTAACATAAATTTATTATTTGTCTCAAATATATTAAAATATGCTATTTCTCTCAAATTCATTATTTAGAATACTTTCTGATTGCCCCCACAAACATCTCTTTTAACAAACTTTTGCAATCCATAAAAATATCAAATCAATTAACAGCTACGACACTGTAGTACAAAAATCATCATGTGAACAACCTTTTTTAATATATGTCACGTACTACATCTATTGCCTTAACATGATTAATTTTTAGTACAAAATTATAAAAAATATAATCAATCACATTCATCAAACTGCCAATTTTAACTATTGATTAAAATAAAGGTTAATTACATAATTATATTTTTTACTTTTAACCACTTTTTAATCTATTTTTATGTTTTTAAAAACTATAAAAGAATTTTTTAAATTTAAAAAAGTTATTTTAATTTTGCCCCTATAAATAGAAAAAATTAAACAAAACGACATAATTCTCTTTTAATAACTATGAAAAATATAAAATAAATTTAAAAACATAAAAATTCTTAAAATAAAGCATTAAATTAAAAAAAAGTGCTTCAGTTTATTGCTTTTTAAATCTTAATATATTTTTTAAAAATTTTTCTTAAAAGGAAAAATATATTTTAAAAACAAATTTGAATATAAATAATGATATCTTATTCTTATCTCTAATTTTTTTTTGGTTTAAAGAGTCTGTGAGGATAAAATTGAAATAAGTTTTTTAATTTTAAAATATACCTTTATAGTTTTTAAAACAAAAAGATAAATTAAAAATAATTGAGACTAGAAGGCAAATAGTTTTGTAATTAATTTTAAAATGAATCGAACTCCCCCAAAACTAAATTAAATATTTTTTTATAATAAAGAAGAATATACTCCAAATCAAATAAATACAAACACCAATATTAACTCAGAAGGCCTAAAACTTGTCACTAGTAAAGTTAAGGGCATGTTTGTTTTAGGTATTTTTTGTGCTCAATGGACTCAAATTTAGATTCAAATATCAAAAATTCTTTAAATACGTGTTTGTTTCCCCTAGAATCTGAATCAAATGAGTATTAAGAATTCAAGTTTTAGAGTTCTAACTCTTGTCTAAACTCTTGATACTCGGATATATATGCTATAATAAAAACTGAAATTTTATCTCCTATATTTGAGGGAAAAAAATCATAACTTATTCATTTGATATCCAATTGAAATGATTCTTTTTTCATTGTGTTTATAGTGAAGAGACGAATATATTATTATCCATATTACATATTTTTTTAGGATAATTAATATTAAGATTTTAATGAATTTGTTGATAAATCAAAAACTATTTTCACTACTTTTCTAAACACAAATTTTAATTTTATTTCATACTCAAATTAAAACTTAAATGTACATCCAAACATCAATTCGGATAAATTTTTAAATTCTAATTCAATTCATACAACTCAAGTTAAATCATTAATTCAAATCTATTTACCAAACGAACCCTATAAAACAAGAAAATAGACATATATTGACTTCTAAAAACAAACATCCATGGGCAACAAACAATCAACAAGCACATACATATCTTTTTAACAAAGTCTCAACAATCAATGGAAAAATTTGATCCGCCAAAATCATTAAAAAAGTTGGGCCAATAGAACTTCAACACATGGAAATAGTACAAATTTAAAAATTGTAAAACAAATCAGATAAAAAAGAAGAAGGAAGAAGTTAAAACAAAAAGAAAAAAAAAAATCATAAACTTGACCTAAGTGCAGGGTAGAACTCAACCATCGCATTGCCATGCTCGTAATTGTACGATTGTTGTCTTAAAGGGCTTTTATTATCATAACTTTCAAAAAACAAAAAAAAAAAAGTTTTGTTTAATGAAACGGCTGTCATTGTAATTTTCAAAGTTTTTCAATAGCATTTTTTTTAATATAAAAAGAGAGAGAATGCCACCTATTTTTAAATGGGCTAAGGGTAACTCGAACCCTCAACCTATGGTTGGTAGCTAGTATCATTAAAGTATAGGGGTATGTTTGTGTAGTTTTCCCTTGAAATATTTCACTACATGAAAAATTTATGATTGTGGTGTTTGACAATAAAAGTTATAACCATAACTTTTGGTTGCTACAGTTTAAAGCTCTCATATGTTATAATGTCAAGAAAAAATATACTACGGTATAAAGTTCCCATGTGTTACAGTGTTATCAACTAAAATTGATTTTAACCAATGATCTCAAACACCCTAGATAAGGAATCAAAATATTAATTTTCTTTTTGTAAAATATTTTACTAATAACAAAATTATATAATAATTATTTCAATGATATTCACATTTTATTATGCAATTTTTTTGTTCGAACTTAACTCTAATTTCGTGTGCGTATCCGAGTAGACAGGTCAATCTAACGATGACATGAGGGCCCAAGTTCCTAATTGCTTGATTCAGAAATATCTGTAGGAAAATTCGTCCACAATATTCACATTTTATTATGCAATTTTTTTGTTCGAACTTAACTCTATATATCTTTTAGTAGAGTCATGAAAAAAAAAATTTATCCTTAAATTATACCTGCAATCTCCAAAATTATATGGTAAATACTTTATAATTATTGCAAAATAATCCATATTTTTAAATTTATCCCTTCAAAGACAAGGAACCATTTTTCTCCCTTCCAGAGGAGCACAGTAGGCCACGGCCCACAAATTTGTTTACAGAAGGATGGCCCACATTCGTCAATCAGAGCGCGGACAAACTCCGACAGTTGCGCGTTTAGCTGGGCCTCGTAGTTGGCCCATCAAAATATCTCCAAACGACGTCGTAGCTAACTTGGCACAGCGAATCTGGAAGCGTCTTTGACAAGATTTGGGAATTGGCATATAAATGGTACAGTTGAACGCAATTCAAATTGGGGTTTCCTCCGTTGGAGAGCTTCCATAGAATCCTCTCCTTTCTAAACACAAACAAACTCATTCGGATTTTCCCAGATTTCTGTCCAAGCAGTTTATACAGGTGGTGACAGGTATTTTTCTATTATTCCTTACTCTTTCGTCTTCTTTCTATGATTTTCTCTCTTTTTTTGGTTTCTGGTTTTTGGCTTTCCGTTGTTTCGAATTATTTCTTGGATTGGAATCTGTGGTGTGTGTGTGTGTGTCGAATTTTCAGATTTGAAATTGAGGTTTTCAATTGCTAGCTTTTGTTCTATCTCGAATTTTAATTATTTTGTATTTGATCGAATGAAACCCTAGTTTTTGTTTAAGGAAAGCGGTCAGAGTTGGTTTTCCCTCTCTCTTTATCTTTTGAGTTTTCCTGAGCTTCTAAATTTACCAGTTTTTTGTGTCCTGCTAATTTCCCTTAAAAAAAAAAAAAAACATGTTTTCGCTATTTTTTTAATTGGGATTGAGTTAGTTCAATTAGTGCTCACTTAGTTGTGAATATGTTAGCTGAGTATGAATTTCTAGGGTTTTAGTAGTTGATTAGTTTATTTGCGCTTTTATGCTTGGATTTCGCATTTTTACTGATGGATTTAGTGGCGGAGCTAGATCTGTTTTTGAGCTTTTCTTTTGCTATATAGCCTATTAAAGTTGCTGGAATTTATGTGATATTGAGATTATTTTGCCTAATTTGTGAAATGAAGTTCGTATTAAACTATCGGAGAGTATATAGACTTTGACGGTAGAAATCTGCGAGGCTGTGCAAGATTGCTTTTTGGTTCTCGAATGCAAATCATTTTTATTTCATTTTATTTATTTATTTTATTGGGTGGTTCTATTTTTTGTGGTTTTGCTCAAATTTATCAAATGAAGAGAATCAATTAAAAAAATTACTTTTGATTTGTTTATGTATTTTCGTTTTTTTTTCCCCGAATTATTTTCAGGGATAGAGTTTTGACAATCTGTTATACCTCAATGTTATTTATGTTTATTTGTGTTATGAAGCATAGGGGTCTTGCTTGCAGCTTGAGAAATTTAAAGAATTTCATTTGTGATATAAAGCATGTTTATTTTAAACTATTATCAAATAAATTTAAAAAAAAAAAACCCAGGCTTGCCTCTTTACCCTTACGTTTGTATTGGGACAAATGGTTCTCTTTTAGTTTTTCGGATTGAAATGTGTATTTTTTTTCCCTGGAAAACCAATTTTTGGATTTTGAATTGCTTGTTTCTTTATCTCGAATTTTAATAGTAAAGACTTTGTAATGTGATCGGATAGAACCTAGTTTTCGTTCAGGTTAATCTTAAGGAAGCAGGTAGGATTTGGTTTTCCCTTTTTCTTTCTCTCTCTAGAATTTTCCTCTATTGACGATTATTTTTCCCCTGCTTAGTTTACCAAGTTTTTATTTCATAGCTACTTCTTCAAGAAAATAATTATGATAATTGTTAACTTTTGTGGGTTTTTATGATATATACGTGTATTTGGATTTTGACAATGAATTTATGCGAATGTTCTTTTGATTGGATTAAAATAAGAAACGTAAAGTTTGTATGATTAATGATGGGATACAACTACCTATTCAGGCAATTTTTGCATTTCAGATTAAGATGCTTCACTGCTAAGTCATTTTTGTATTATTTTCTTGTTGTTCCTTGTTGTGTACTATTACCCTGATATAACTTTTCACGGAGCTGAATTTGATTATTCTCAAGTATATCTTCATCCCTGTACTTTTGTAAACTCTTGTAAAAGGTTTAAAAATATAAGCAAACTAAGATGTGACATGTTCTATTGCCGATAGTGTTTGGTTGGGCTAAGGTGTGCTAAAGAAGTTTTGGTCCTCAGTATTTCTGAAACCATTTTAAAATCTGTTCGAGTAGAATACTGTGTTTTATTCAAGTTGATTCTTATGGTCTTTTGTTTGGTTAGTTTTTAAGGATATTTGTTATTATGTTTTTTGATTTCTTTTTTAAGGATTTTTGTTATTATGTTTCTTGATTTGTTTTTTTTTTTTTTTTTTCTTGTAATATCAGGATGCCGGCTACAGCAGGAAGGGTTCGCATGCCTGCGAACAACAGGGTGCACAGTAGTGCTGCCCTGCAAACGCATGGTATATGGCAGAGTGCAATTGGGTATGATCCATATGCGCCTAACAAGGATGATGACAAGAAGTCTTCACAGCAGAAGTCCTCAAACTCAGAGCCAGAGGGTGAGAATGCATATGCAAGCTTCCAGGGCCTCCTTGCGCTTGCTCGTATCACCGGGTCGAATGCTGATGAGGCTCGTGGAGCTTGCAAGAAGTGTGGCCGTGTTGGGCATTTGAAGTTTCAGTGCCGGAACTTTTTAAGTGTTAAGGACGCTGACAAGGAGAAAGACCCAGCTGCTATTCAGGCTGATGTCATGTCTGAGTTGAACAAGTTAAAAGGAAATTCTGATAAGGTGAAAGGGAAGGGCGCTGCTGAGAGCGAGGAGAGTGAGGAGGAGGATGAAGAAAGTGAGATTTCGGACTCAGAATATGACTCAGAGATTGAGAGGGTTATTGCTGAAAGGAACGGGAAGAGAGTTTCTAGAAAGGATAGGTCAATAAAGAAGAAGAACAAGTGCTCTGAAGACGAAGATGATCATGATGATAGTTCTGATTCAGATTCAGGGAAGAGAAAAAAAAGAGGGAGGTCTAAGAAGAGGAGTGGAAGAAGCAAAACTGATGATTCGGATAGCTCTGACGATGGTAGGAGGAAGAGAAAGAAGGAGAAGCGTAGAAAGAGAGACGAGTCCTCGGATGAAGAGGCTAAGCGCCGTCGTCATCGGCACAGGAAAAGTAGGAAGGAGAAGAGGAGGAGGAGAAGTCATCATTATTCATCTGATTCTGCATCTGATTCATCTGATTATGCTGATAGACACCGCAAACGGAAAAGCAAGCGATCATCATCACCATCTTATTCTGATTCTAGCGACTCTGATGATTTGCGTGCAGGTCGGAGGAGCCTGAAGCGATCTGAGAAGAGCCGGAAACGCCAGTAGAAAGTATCATGGGATTTGACTGCTTTAGTTTCTGTTGTGTGCAACTATATACCGTTGCAGAACCTTATTTCTATGGCATTTGCTATGTTCATTTGTTTGGAGATGGTTTGGTTTACTTCGTGTGATCTGCTGTGGTTTGTGAAAGAAATTATTGTTGGTTTGTTAATGGAATTTGGATTTTATTAGTTTGTCTTCTTATGATGTTTGATATCGGGATTTTTCTTTTTTCAGTTTAATAAATGAATCGTATAGACTCACATGCGATTGAAAGACAACAGTGATTGAAAGACACAATAAGCACTTGTAGGATTGCAATCGTAAAAAGCAGGATAATGATCGAATATAAACTCGAGGGAAAATTACTTTTAATTGTGCCCTTTTTCGGTAACGTTTCTCTGTTACCCTGAACTTTTTTATTTTTGGCAATGCAGTTTTTAAACTCCTCTTATTTATTGGCAATTAATCTGTAAATTTAACATGGTATGGCAATTAAGTCTAAAATTTAGATAGAAAATGATCATGTAAACACACGTGATTTATTTGGAGGATATGCATCTTATTTACTTTTAATATATTCAAATTGTTTAATTTCATATCCAAAGAAACAAAGTAAAAGAAATTATATCATCACTAACGAATTTTTAACAACTTTGTTAGCTTTTATGTGTATTTTAATATTTATAGTGCTTGAAATTCCACCCATTCTTAATTTTGAGGAATACTTATGATTAAGGACTTAAATTGCACATTTAGTTAAGATTGAGAACTTAATTGTTAAAAAAAAAAAATTAGGGACCATATCGTAAAAAAGGGAAAAAAAATAGAGGATAAATGCGCCAAAACCAAAGATTCACAAATTACAAGGTTAAGATGATTGTTGCGGGCTGAAATGTTAAATAAAGTTATTTTCAAATATATTTAACTAACTCATGGGTTTTCTACCCTGTGAATCAGATTCCTCTATCTTCTACTCCCAAAACATATTCCTCTTAAAACGTACTTCCATGCTGATTTTTCTCGGTCTCCTTTTAATAACTATGCTTCTTGGGGCTCGATAAAGAGCTTGAGCGAAACTTTCATTAGAATTAGCAAGAATTGATTTTTTGTTATATTTTGATACAAAGGCAGTTTGACCATGTAAATAGGTTGATTGCAAAAATTTTTAATTTAGAAACCAATTTGCCAAATGCTTAAAATTCAAAGAGGCCTGGTGTCAAAAAACCAAAAATTTTTGTAAGATCAACTGATTTTTATTGGAGAAGTTTTCAAAACATTAGTTGAGTGCATGGAATAAGCATGACAAATCTAAAGAACATATGACGGAATGAGCGTTAGGGTGTTTTTATTCCCCCACCGGTGGAATAAGTTATTAAGGCCATCAGATTTTAGTCCAACAATAAAAAAAAAAAAAAAAAAATTGAAGCAACCCTCAACTAAAATAACGCTTCCACATACAATTCAACGCCAACTATCCATGTCTTCTGAAAAACACTGGAAAAAAACGCACACACATCTACTCCATTGCCACCGACGAACACCTTCACCACCTTCGGCAGATCAACCTGATTTTCAAAGCCAATCTCACCTCTCAATACTCTATCTCATTAAGAGAAATCAAAACCCAAATCCATAAACAAATCATCTAACAAGGATACATTCTAAACCTTTTTTTACCATCCCAAAAACATAGCAAAAGAGGCTTAGAACATAGAGCAGGCGGATACCATGGTTCTACCATAAGCATGTCTTAAAACAAATTATGAGCTAATGAGGGCAGCATCCGTCATGCCTTGTTGTGGAATGACTGATAGATAATCACCCTATTTGGTTAACCCTTCGGAACAGTTTACTCAATCCAAATGGTGCGCATAGCTCGAACTGGTATTTGGACAGTCAATATTCTGGTTTGTTTTCAAATTGAGTTGAATCCAGTTTGAACTTCCCAAATTAGAGTATCCCCCCTCCTTTTAGGTAGTTAAAACCATTTTTCAATAGGAAGCTCTTGTATTCTCGTTTGTCGGCTTTGGCTTTTGAAGTTCGATCTCATTATTACAAACAAAAAAAAAAAAAAAAAAAAAGAAAAGGAGCTCTAATAGTATGATAGATACTTTCCTATTATTTTGACGATTGTACTGCTATTATTTAAACTGTTTATGTTAAAAAATTATAACATACTATGTAGAAATACGTCTAGTCATAGATTAGACGATCTAAAAATTAATCCCAATGATGAAGTTACAATACTTATCAATATTGTCAAATCACACCTCCTATTATAAGTTTTGCCTTTTAAATAGTTAAAACCAACTTATTCACTCTCTCTCCATACTTTACACTTATCAAACATAAATTCAAATTTTATTCTATGTCTGAATTTAAACTTTAACTATACATCCAAACTACTAGCTCGAAATTACAATTTAAACCCAATTCAAATTTTTCGATTAAAAGAAAAGGTTTAAATCAACCGATTTGAATTAAAGAACAAACCAAGGTAAATGTAACTCCTTAGACTGACAAATAAGTAATTTAGCATCCCTTTATTTTTTTCCTCTTTCTTAATTAAATATTATATTAGGATATTTTGTATTGTTTCCCCTTAAACTTATCACCCATTTATAATTTGCTCCATGAACTTTAAATTTTTACAAGTTGCATACTAAATTTATGAACTTATAGCAAATCACCTTCAATCAATAGCGATAGTTTTTTAATTGAAGCTGACATATAACTTGCATATAAATAGTTGATTAATGGCATGAATGATCATTTAAAAAAAATGAGAATTATATTTCATCAAACAAATACTCAAATACACTAGACAATACCCTCAACTAATCGAATCTATCAGTAATATCCGATGAATCTCATGGAGAAAGACATACACCAAGATCTGATAACAATAAAATTCCTTGACATACTAATAATAGAGTACACATATAGCTCGTTTTGATAAGATCTCTACAATTGATAGAATTCTCTAATCAATTGAGAGTACGTAATTTGAAGCACTAGGAACACCAACAACATTGCATAACAAAAGTATAGTAGAAACAAAAACATTAACTAGACAAAACGAACCACAACTAAGCTCAGAAGATAGGGAGATCACCTCCATTGTTATACTAGATTACTAACCAAACAGCCAAAAGACAATAAATTTCGGTTGCGGAAACATCAAGGCCTTTTTTTAACAAAAAACATAAAGTAAAACAAACAGGTAGAAACCAAGTGATACCAATTGAACTTC
Source organism: Artocarpus hirsutus (assembly GCA_946598075.1). Taxonomy (NCBI): domain Eukaryota; kingdom Viridiplantae; phylum Streptophyta; class Magnoliopsida; order Rosales; family Moraceae; genus Artocarpus; species Artocarpus hirsutus. Next base: position 14,761 of record CAMOHE010026383.1, on the reverse strand, counting down.
CGATGCTGAGCCGACCACCAACATGGATAAGCAAGGAAACCATGTGATGAGACTTACAAAATGCACATTTTTTATGTAACGACTATACTTATGTGGCCATTATTTAACTACATAATCATAAACTTAAACATATTTTAACGTAAATTACTTAAATTGCAGATTTTTTAAAATGAAATCTTGATAATGATTCCCGAGAATATTTCTTTTAATGAAATACTGATTTCCTTAAAACGTAATAATAATGTAATAAAAAAATTAGTTAGTCAGATGTAATGCAGACACATTAGGAACAGGTAGAAATATGTTTCAAGAATGCTAATCACTCTCTTACTTAGCTATCTCTAACATGGTGAAGATACGTCTCAAGAGAAAATAATTTGAGTACAATTTTAATCTCCCTAACTCAGCTATCCTCGAGCATGTATACTAGCAAAAAATAAATGCATGAGAAAACAAAGAATATATAAGACACAATATTTCAATATCGGACCATTATCGAGATGCATTTCAAGACACGTCCTTCACTCGGCCATCCTTGTTCTAAAGAATTTGAATCATAGAGTTTGTCAAACAACAAACTTTTTTTTTAGTTTAATAGTTTTTAATTTTTTTTGCTTTGTTTTTAAAACTAGTCCCATTTTAAGCACAAAAACAGACACAAAATAAAAAATTTTGATACAACCTTCTCCCCAAATCTAAATTAAATACTATCCTTAATGTTTAAGAAATTTGCAAAGAAAGAGTAACAACATACAAACAAGAGCAATTATTCAAGACATAAACAAACAAACAGACAAACAAACATAAACGAAAATGAACATAAATAAACAAAATGAACAAAAAATGAACATGTTGTGAGTAAAACTAAAAGATTAATCAAGTCAGAGTTGGAGATTCAAATTTAGAGGCCGCTTTCTACTGTCCTTCTTCCATTCTAGCTTAGAAGTTGCAGTGTTTACCTCAGAAGTGATGACCTGCATCTAATCGATCAATTCCTCAGCAGTTGGGGCGAAGATAGAAATCTTCTTTCCTGACTCAACTATAAAATTTTTTTCCACAGCATGATCTAGAAGACTTAACAAACCGTCAAAGTAACCATTTATATTTAACAGATTGACAGGTTTAGAATGGATGTCTAAAAGTTTCCAAGTTGCTACAACAAACAATTCTTCTAGAGCTCCTAATCCTTCTTATAAGATAATGAAAGCAGCAGAGTAAAACATCATAACATTAATATGCTAAGGAATGTTTAAGACTCTTAACTCGGTTCCTATGGCTTGCCCACAGAGGTGACCTTAAGCAAGAATATTAGGGATAATACCTAAAACTCTAGTGGCTCTAATTCTAACTCCATATGTAACTGTACTCATTAAACCTAAACTACCTCCTCTATACACTAAGTTTAATTTTCTTTTAGCCAAGACTTGACCCAAGTGAAATGCATCTTCTAAATAAACTTGACCTTTTCCCAGAATAGAACAACAAAACACAAAGATGTTTTGAAATTTCTGGCATTTGAGAGGAGGATTCTTTAATGGTTACTAAGACAAAGACTCTTTTTCTTAGACTTCTATTTTTTTTTTTTAAGCTAACTCTATTTATACCGCTCTCATTAAGTCCTAAGTCCTGAATGGGATCTTATAAATGATTGAGTATGGATAAGGACAAAGGGTCAAGTTTGAATAACAAGTACGAACAAATTTGACATAATTGTAGAACTTTTGAAAAATGGAACCAGATTTTAAAAATTTACTGACATCACTATTCAACTTTTGAAAAACAAACTATCATTGTACGGCTTTTTGACGAAATGGGACCGAACCTTAAAAAATAAGTCAAAGTTCAACAAACATGACACATAAAATACCTAATGAAGAAAAATGTTGCATCTAACATGTGACGACTCGCCCTTTTGGACAGTCACTTTACTTTCATTAAACATCATTCTTAAACAGTAATCTTACTTACTTAGTAAAAAAATACTGAATTAAAATTTTTTTTTCTTTAAATATTCTTTTATTTTAAAATGTACTTAGAAACTATAGCGACCTTTGTCGTTATTCAAGTTGAGACCTCGCTCAACATTTGCCTTTAAAACCATTTCAAATCGTTTCTTAAAACTTAATAAGAAACATTTACAAAAATATAGCTTAAAACTTAACTTTACAATTAGATAAAACATTTTGTAAAATATGACTTAACTTTGAAAACATATCTTAAAACTCTCATTTTCTTAAAACTTCGTAAACACTACATTAAACAATGAAAAACCTTTTCTTTAAGTAGCGGAAGCAAAACCATGGTAGTATCCATACCCAAATCTTTGCATCTACCCTCCGCAGTACCCAGCTCTTCTAGCGGGTTTTACTGGTCACCCGTAAGACTACCTATTGCATGACAAACTTTTTATGAGCTTATACTCAGTAAGTTCAAACATAAACTCACAAACATTTGAAACATGCTTTAAAAACTTTTCTCATAAAAGCCTTTTTTCTTAAAATGTTTCTTCGTAAACGTTTTTCATAAACATTTTTCATAAACCTTTCTAAAACGTTTTTCATAAACGTTTTTCATAAAACATTTAACAAGCATTAATCCTCAGAATGTTTTTCATAAAGCGTTATTTATAAACCTTTTCTTGCAACCATACAAATGTTTTTAATAACATTTAACATAGAACATTCCTCAGAATGTTTTTCATAACATAAAAATGTTTTTCATAAACATTTAATATAAACATTTCTCAGAATGTTTTTCATAGTCTTTAAATATTTCATAACAAGGAAAACGAGCAAAACTAAAATGCATGTTTCTTTTTATGCTCAATTATGTACTTTCAATTATGAATGTCTTATGAACATTTTTCTCTTACTTTAACCTTCTACCTTCGTTCTTTAACTTTCCTTATCTTACTTTAACTGTATATCCTTGCTCCTTATCTTTCATTTTCTTACTTTAACTTTTCATCTTTGTTCCTTATCTTTCCGTATCTTACTTTAGTGTCCGTACTAACATCATCGATCATGAGATTATAAACATGATGCTTCTCTTGTGGAAGACTTGAAACTATCGAACATCGATGTCATATACCTCACATCTAGGAGGTCAAACTTTAACTTTACTTTCATTACCTCATAACAAAGAGGCTGGTACGATAATTTCTTTTTATCTTTGCATTACCTTCTTATTAACTTTAGTGAGCATGTCCAATGCAATCACATCATATGCAACACGCTTGCAAATCATAGCTTGTACTATAAAATCTATTGCGTAACAAAAGCAACTTATTGCATAACAAATACAACTTATAACGCAGACACATTTTGCAAGTCATAACTTGTATTCTAAAGCTTATTGCATAACAAATGCAACTTATTGCATAACAAATGCATCATATAATGCAAACACATTTTACAAATCATAACTTTTATTCAGAAACTTATTGCATAACAAAATTCAATGTATTACATAACAAATGCATTATAAAACTTATAAATTAAACTGTAAAACTTTATGCATTAACAAAATGCTATCATAATTTAAAAACAATAATTGCAAATATATTACAAACCTTGATTTAAACTTTAAAACTTCTTGTATAACAAATACGAACATACTTAAAAAATAATTTGCACAACAATTGCAAACATATATATAAGCATTTGAAAATCATTTACTTCATACTGTAGGTGAGATTTGAAACTTACTCGGATTATGCTCTAGCGTTCTCTATTTCGTTCCTTTCTCATTCCTTTAGCATTAGTCGGCTCCTATGTCCTGATCAAATAACAGCCGACTTATTAGTTAACTTTCTTTATTGTCAATCAACTCGATTGATAATAAAATATAAACATTAACCATTCTTTTCTTTTAACTTGGCTTGTATACTATCGGTTTATCCTTCTCTTTTCCTTAATTTTGTAACCTACCGGGTTACCTTTCGTTTACTTAAACATCCCTTATTGAATATCTCGTCTCACATGACGATTACGTTACTTAATGTATTACAGAACATTTTTTGTCTAAGAACGTTATACTAAATCAAAGTGTTTGACTCCGTTCCAACCGTTTCCTTAATAATGACGATTTTACCCTTAGCATGTTTTCGTTTATTTCGTAACTCTATAAAACCCATTACGTAACTTTAACATTTCATTATCTACATAATACGAAAAAATTCTCACTAAGAAACATTTCCTGACATCAGGCGTTTTAGGTCCATTTTAGCCGTTTTCATAAAATGATCATTTTGCCCTTAACCTCTTTTTCTTTCATTCATTACTTGACTAACTTTAAATCCTTAAAACTTAGCCTCGATAATACTTACTGCCTACAGCAGCATAGGAAACCAACGTTTCTTAGTGAAAACCTATTTTTTATACAATTTTATAGTTTTAGCTCCAATACAAAAAATATCCACAGTTTTGCCCCCGGAACCAAAAATAATCTTTTTAAACCATTAGTCCCCATTTTCATAAGGAAAATTTTTGCTTAAAGTACCATATTCAAAATCTTTTACAAAAATGACTTTTTTGCCCTTTAAAATTTTTTCCCAATTTCAACAAATTCTTGTAAAATTAAAATGTCACAAACGATAGAGGTTTTTGACAAATTGTTGAATACTCCTAAAAGTTTCATCAAGATCTACAACTTTTATGTTTTAACTTTTTCAAAATTTTTACATTTAGAAGGACTTTTTGGCTGATTTTTAAATCTGCCGAGAAAGAACTTTTTCTTTCAATTTAGTCTTTGGGGCATTTTTGTCAAAATCTATTTTCAATCAACAATTCTACCCTTGCAAGAGCAGTTCTTACTCTTGTTTCAATCATTTTCATGCTAAATCATCATTTTTGCAAACTTAGTACTAAAATTACAAAAATAACACTCTTTGCAAAAACTACTATTTTGCACCATAAACCAAAATTTCACAACTTCAACATGCCATACATCACATATCTATGAAATTTCATTAAATACATGCTCAAGAACCCACATAGGTTCAAAGGAATAAAAATCAAAACAAAATTACAAAATTTCGAAACTTTGAAACTTAAAACTTACCCAAATAACACTTTTTTGATTTCTAACCTTCCAAGGCTCTTTGAACTCCTTCCTAGGCTTCATTTTCATGCAAAAACACCATGAATTAATTTCCCCCTTAACCCATGAAAAATCCCTTAAAAACTTGCTAAAAAGTTTGAGATTTTACCTTAAAACTTATAAAAATCCTTGAGCTTTGCTTTTGAAACTTGTTTGGGGTTATTTTTGCAAAGTGTGGGGCTGAGAAATTTTTTTGAGAACCCCCTTCCATGGCTGCCATGGGTTCTTGAGGAAGAGGAAGAAGTTTTTTTTTTTTTTTTTTTTTTTATAAAATCAAATTAAATGCTCACTTATCCAAATGGATGACTCATGGTCATCCATAAGGATACCCTAGGTGGCGACATGCTATTGGGCCACATTTCTAATTTTGGTGGCCCAATCAAATTCGATTGGGTGTGCACTTTGTGGGACCCAAAAATTTACACTGTGTAATTTTTCGTCACGCAGTATTTTTCTTATACTGTCGTGGTAAAATCAGTGCAAAATTATATTCCTAGACTGTATTAAATATTTTACTTGCCTCTAGTTTATTTTTGGAGGCCAAACATAACATTTCTTATTCATCCATATTCTCTAAGCAGTATTATTCCTATGCTGCTTTAACTTAAATAGTCCCAATTTCTATACTGTATATCCTTAAACAATCCAATTATTATACTGCATTACTCTAGTACTGTATAATTTTTCATGTTATTATACAGTATTTTTTCTTAAACTGTATTTTTCGTCTTAATATAATCCTTAACTTAATGCATTTTTAATATAGTAAAAATACCCAGGTGTTACATGACAGGTAAGGTTGCACAAAATAATAATATAAAAAAGAGACACAATTATTTTAACAAACATTGTTTGGTCTAAAATAAACAAAACAACACAAAACACAAACTGATATACAAAGATTATTTTACAAATTCTGTTTCAAACTCGATGGATCTAGATCTATTTCCCATCTAGTTTTCTTATAAACTAGTAAACAGGATCTTTTATTGTCAGACTCCTAAAACGTTCCCTTTCTGTGTGATACTACAGCCAAAGTTTATGAATGGCTCCCCAAATGTACCCACTAGCATGAGATTTAAGAAAGGCTTGAAGATCTTCTAAGTTCTCTTTACTAAGACCATTTTTACATAACAAAATTTTATCCTCCCTATTTATAGATTTAAAACTAGGGCGAACGAGACTTACATAGACAATTTTGTCTAGAACACTTATTATGTATTGACTCTATATGACAGGCTCTTCTTTTCCTAACATGAAGACTCATACCCATCCTAGGCAGATCTTTATAGTTAAGAAAATCACTAGAACGGACTAGATCTTCTATATACATTTTAACATAAGGAGGAATGCAAAAACAAGTGAGAACCCCAAGACGAGTGACACGAGTTTTGTAGTTCTTTCAAATTTCTTTCTGACAAAGGGAAAGGAAGTATTTCTTTAGGTAGGCATACTTAGAATACATGATGAAAATGAGAGAAAGCTGAGATTCTTAAAAGTAAATTGAGAGATTTTCTAAGAGAAGATGTTTGAAGATCGAAGAACTTTGAAGGATTTCTAGAAAATTTTATGAGAAACTTTGAATGTTTTAGATATTTGGCAGAGAAAATTCGAGAGTTTAGAGGGAGAGAGAAATTTAGAGAAAGTATGAACTAAGAGTTCTAAGCTTTGATGCATAGTGAACATTTAAAAAAACAAAAAGGTGAGATACTATTTAGACACAGGAAAGGCTGTACAGACATGTGTGAAAACAGGGTTGGGCTAAATGGAAGATGGGCTAAGTAATCTCATAGCTTGGACTAGGTAATCTAGTAGCCTACCAGATTATCACACACTATTAAACACATAATTTATTTGCAAACATGAAAACTAAATTAAATTTTGTATTTTTAAATTTTTAAATTTTATTTTGTTTTTAAACCTCTTTAAATTTTTTTATGTTTTTTAAATTAAAAATTTACAAAAATTTTAAAATTCTAAAAAAATTATTTTTATTCATTTCATTAAAATCATTAAAAAAAAGAGAGTCCCTAAAAATTTTGTTTACTTCTTGCTTTAAGAAATCTTTTTTCAAAATTAGAATTCTCATCCTCAACAATTTCTTCTTCAAAAATTCTTTTTCAAATCAAGTTCCCAAATGTTGCTATCTTTGAAAATAGAAATTTCAATTTCATGTGATTCATCAATCAAAGAACGCATGCTAGAACTTTCATTTTTAGATTTAACATTTGAATTAAAAGAATTTGCTAAGTCTGTTAAAAGAATAGGTAATTCAACATAAGAAATATTTTCCTCAATAACATTTATTTCAAAATTTTTGGTAAGTGATTTCATCATATTGTACACATTAAATTGAGATGTCATATTTTCAAAAGACAATTCTAGAAGACCATTCCTACAGTTAATCAAAGTATTGGAACTTGCAAGAAATGGATAACCTAAAATAGACTTGAACATTTGAAGTGGCAATAGGTTGTTTATCCAAAACAATAAAGTCAACTAGAAAGTAGAACTTATCAATTTGAACAAACACATCCTCGATTACTCCTTTCGAAACTTTCATAGAATAATCAGCTAATTAAAGTATGATAGATGTTGGTTTAAGTTCACCTAAACATAGCTGTTGGTAGATAAAATAAGGCATAAGGTTGACACTACCACCAAGATCTAACAATGCATGATCAATTTGAGTGTTTCCTATGATGCATGAAATTGTTGGACAACATGGGTCTTTGAACTTTGGTGGTGAATTATGTTGAATGATGGAACTAATATTCTCAACTAAAAATGCAGTCTTAGTCACATTATGCTTCTTTTAATTGTATACAAATCGTTCAAAAATTTAGCTTATGATGGGACTTCTTTGATTGCATCTATAAGTGGAATGTTAATTTTAACTTGCTTAAAAAATTCAAAAATTTTAGCATTCTTAACGGCTTCTCTTTTGAAAGTAAAGCATAAGGAAAAGGAACTTTAGGAATATATTTCTCTTCTGAAACATTATTTTCTTTTTTAGAACTTCTTTCATTACTATTAATTTATTATTACTATTCAAAGGTGATTAACAATTTCATCAACAATTTTACCACTTCAAAGGGTCAAAACAAAATTAACGGTTTCTTGCTGTGGTAGAGAACTTGAAGAAGCACCTTCATTAACAGAAGGATAATGTATAAGTTGAGTAGGGAATTTACCTTTTTTCTAAATATGAAGGAAAAAAGTGAGCTTAGAAATGGACTCCTTGATCTCATGAATGTCTTGTGAAGTGCAAGTGTTGATGGCTTCCTATTTCTAAATGAATTTTTGTAAAACATCCTCAACAGTTCTGATCGTGAATTAAAACTTTTAGGAGGTAGAAAGTTTTGTGGAGATCTTTGAAATTATGGATTTAGTGGTTGTTGTGGATCTTGAGATTGTTGTAGAAATAGTGGGCGATTTTGAAAATTTTGTGGCAGATGTGGTTGATCATTCCTCTAACTGAAATTGGGATGATTTCTTTATTGTGGATTGTATGAGTCAGAATACGGAGACAGAAACGGCTTCCTAACTTGATCCATTTAATTTGTGTAATTTACCTATTCATGGGACTCTTTCTTAGAAATTGGGCAATCATAAGTAGAGTGTCTTAGAATTTGGCAAATACTACACAAAGTTTCAACCTTAGGTTCATGGACATTCATGCATTCCATGGCTTCAAAATTTTTAGACAAACTAGCAATCCTACATTTAGATCATTCTCTTAACTAAGTTGATGAATACCTCTTTGAGCATTAGCAAGATTAGTCCCAATTGTTCCTTTAGAAGAATTGCTATGTTGCCAATATTGAGAGTTTTCAACAAAATTATCCAAGAAATCTAACGTTTCATCAAGTTCTTTATCAAGGAATTCTCCATTACAAATTGTTTCAATGCATTGACAATTTTTCGAAGTTAAACCTTCATAAAAGAAACTTATCTAATGCCATTTTTTAAAACCATGATGTGGACAAAAATTCAACAAATCCTTAAAATGTTCTCAAGATTGGAAGAAGACTTCTTTTGAATTTTGGGAAAATTTTTGAATTCGTTCCTTCAAATCATTAGTTTTATGAGTTGGAAAGAAATTTTTTTTTTCAAAAACTCAGTTTAAATTTCTTGCCATGTGCCAATTGAGCTCGGTTTTAAAGAATTAACCTAAGTTTTGGCCTTTTCTTTTAAAGGAAAAGGAAAAAGCTTAAGCCTAACCTCTTTATTTGAGACATTTTGATCGGTGAAAGTAGCACAAACGTCTTCAAATTCTCTAAGATGCAAGTAAGGACTTTCAAATTCTAAGTCATAAAAAGTAAGAAGTAAATTAATCATTCCTAGTTTAAACCTAAAATTATGAGCATTAAGAGGAAAAACAAAACATGACAGAGTTACGTTACAAGGTGGTTGCAAGTAATCATGCATGGATCGAACAACAGGTTGGATGATTTATTGATTAACCATGTTTTCATTATGAACACTTTCATCATCAACCATTTTGAGTGAATGTGAAGATGCAATAGGTGGATCTAAACTTTTCATTACTAATCTACAAGTTTTAGGCACACGAGACCAAACACCCATACAAATGATTTATATTTACAAAATTTTTGAGACGAGATGCTAAACTTTACTTTATTCATGGAGAATAAAGTTGTGAATGAAAAGCACCCGCCTTGTTGATTTTGTAGATATTCAGAATTGAAATATTTAAGAATGTTCCTAGGAAAGATTGGTGGAGCAAATATCTTAAAAGCTAATTTTCCTTAGACATAACAACGTTCTTAGAATGATTGGTATTGGGAGAATTTCTAAAAATAACTGGTAATGAGAATAGTTTTTGTGCCAACAGCGGCTTCTAGACAAAGTTTCCTGAAAAATTGTTTTTACAATTTTAAACCTAAATTCATTAAATTTTATGAAAAGCCTAGAAACTTAACCTAATAATTATATTACAAATAAAGAGAATTTTTTTTGAATAGTGAAAAATGAATACTACCTAGTGTGAATAGTAACTCTATAAATAGTGACTTACAAAAAATAGGTACAAAATTCCTATGAAAATAGAAACTTAAACCTACATAACAACAAATATTAAAAGAAAAATAAAATAGAAAAAGAGTTTGCAAAATAAAAAATAGAAGCAAAAGAAATATAATACACAAAATATACTATACTATTGAGATTTTTCTTTCCCCAACAACAGCGTCAAAAACTTGTTCGGTCTTGACAGTTGAGTCCAATATAACCTCAAGTATAATGTTGTCTAAGTAATAAAGTCTCAGTGAGTCTAAGGTCGATACCATAGGGAAAGGTGATTGCTAAGTCTAGTATATTAGTTAAACTGTTTATTTACAATATTAACACATTTTCATTTTACATTTTTCATTTTCAGATTTTTGTAATTTTGGAATTTCAGCATCAAGAAATGTGGTTGACTAAATATGGAATTTTAACAATAAGTACAATTAATTTAAATGAGTAACAACAATAATAATGACAATGCTAAGACTCAAAGGTTTAATTCTAGTAATTAACTTAACTATATTTTAGTTTTTCTAATTATTTATTAAGTGATTTAAGAATACACTATGCCATCTTTTGTCTACAATAAATCAAGTGTTACCAAGTATTTACTATGCTAATTTATGTCCACAATATAACAAAAAATCAACTCAACAAACATACATGATTTCAGCATTACTTGATTAAAATAACATACAAAATAATAAGGTAAGCATTTAACATGCCATTTCTTGTCTAGGACTAATCAAGATCCTCCCAAGTATTATTCATGCTAACTTATGTTGACAATAAATCAAAACTTAATTTTGCAAGAACTCTAACTAAGATAATAGTAAAATCATAAGTTTTCTAAAAAAAAGTAGTTTTGATATTATAAGTACTTAGAAAACAAAGAAAAACTAAAAATATTTAAAGTAATTTTGGTAGAATTTCTTCCTCTCTCCTCAACTGAAAAAGACAATTAAAAAGATATGTTTAAAATAGAAATACTTGAAATATTTATAAAACATAAATAAATATTTCACAATATAAACTAGAAACTATTTTACAAAAAAAAAAACTAAAAACTAAAAACTAAAACTCAAAAACTATTTAAAAACTCAAATAGTATTTTTTTTTTTTTTTACAAATGAAGGGTGTGAAGAACAATGGGGAAGGAATCCCGTATTTATAGGCAAAAATTGCCTACTATTTTTGAATCTTTTTATAATTTTTTACTATTCTTTTATTGACAAATTTGGATGCAAGTTGCCAAATGCATCATTTTTTCTTTGCTTTATCCATTGCTTCTTCTTTTAGGCATCCTTTTTTTAATTAATTAATTGTTGACATCATGCTGATGCAGCGCTAATGCAGACACTATTTGCATTTGTTGTTCAATTTTGTCTGTTTTGATACCGTTTTATATCATTTTTGCTCATAATTTCAAATAAAAAATAGATAATTAAAATAAAATTAAATATTTTACAAACTTAATATTTATAAAAATATCTAAATAACGTTCAAACACACAAAATATACTAAAAATAAGAACAAACTTTTAAAATTAACAGACTCGTTTGGTTTATACAGACACAATATTTAAGACTCAAAATATTTTTAGAAATTATTTAAAATATATTTAACATATTTGTAAACTTAAAACACACTATAAAACACATTAAGACCAAAAATAAAATTACTTAACAAAAATTAGTGGTTTTTTGTCGATTAGACACTAAACAAATATTTTACACATAAAAAGGATTCTAAAATTTACCAACAATATACTTAAACATAAAAACATGTTAAAAACATATATCTGAACACATTTTCACACTAAGTCACAAAAATACTAATAAGACACAAATGTTGTAATTAAGTATTAAACAAGAAATATTAATGCAAAATAATTATATTTAACCTTAAGAAATGTACAAATTCTAAGTTTCATCAAAGCTGAAACACATCAAACGGGCCAAATGCATATCGACAAAGAGCCAACCTTCTACGCATAAGAGTCTCAAACCTTTGTTCACCATAGGCAACAGAGGAACCCCTACCCGTGGAGCCATTATAATACCTGAGAAATTCTTAGTACATTATACGTACTATATTTAAGAAGTTATGTTGAGTAATATAAGTGCAACGAGGATTATTGTTTAAATTTAAATTTTGTGGCAAATTTAATAAGACTAAATATGGGATTTACAAGAGTAAATATCATGTGATAAATCCTAAATAAAATATGAATGATATGAAGATTAGAGTTAATTGATAAGCAAGAGAAAATAAGCTAGAAAGCTTGATTATTGCAAAATGTGTTGCAACAAATTTTAAAATAGAAATATAGTAAAAGAAAAATACTATATGAAAAATATGAAAATTATACAGCAAAATTTTTGTAGTATAAGAATTATAAAGTATGGAAATTATACAGTATGAAAATTACTGTATGGATTTAACCAATATGAAAATTATACTGTATAAATTTAAGCAATATAGGAATTATACTATATAGAGAATGTGGAGGGTATGGAATGTTATGGAAGCTTGTAAACAGTGTAGGAAAATATATAGATAGTACAAGAAAGTATACCAGCAGTATATGAATAATACTAATCAGTGTAAATTTAGACTGTTAAAAATGTTGCCCACCCATGGAACATATCAAAAGTTAAAGAAGTCTCCACAAATTTCCCATGAAATTCGAATTTGACATATAAAAAGGAAGCAAAGTTTCTTTGCAAATTAGTCTCTAGTATGGTTTCTATAAATACCTAAGGGCATTCATGAAATAAAAGTCTGTTCATTTCATCAAAAATTGCTCCCATTCTTCCTCACAAAATACGCCCCTCCCCTAAGCCATTCTTTCTCAAAACTTTGTTGATTTAAGCCTCCAATTATCTAAAGAAGCAAGAACAAGTGTTCTTAAGGAGGTTTAAGGAGTTTTCAAGGTAAAACTCAACATTTTCCTATTGTGTTTTGAGGTTTTTGTTCAAGTTTTGGATGAGATTTTTATAGTTTGTCATGAACTTGATGTCAAGAGATTTTAGAAGCTTTCAAGTGCCAAAAGGAGAGGACAAACACTTTGAATTTGTCTAGGTAAAACCATAGCCTTGCACTTTATGTTAAACTTTATGTTTTTTATGCATATCAAGTGTTTGATATAAGTTATGAACTATGGCATGTAAAGAAAACTATGTGGCATGATTAGTTTATGTGTTAAAAGTTTGATGGTATGTTTGAAAGGTTTAAATGAGATTAAACTCAAGACAATCAAGTTAAGATTTGTGTTGGTACAAAAAATGTGTTTAAGGGTCTTTTTGAAAGTTTTAAGTGTTTAACAAACAGAAAGGCCAAATTAGTTTTCAAGCTTAACATGATATTAATTGGAAACATCAAGATGAATGACTTATGTGAAAAAATTTTCTTCAAATTCCAATTGGAACAAGCCGAAAAATGTTAATTTTGGTTCTAATCGTACCAAAAATAGGTCAAAACTTTATCAAAATGAATGATTTTAGGAAAAGTTAAAACACAAAAATTATCGATCACACCAAACTATTAGGGTTCATGAGATAAGATTTTTGACAATTCTACATGAATTTTACAATATTTAATCACGAAACTTCGAAACGGTAAAAAAAGAAAAAAGTTTTGCAATCGTTTGAGTTTGACCAAGAGACTTTAGTAAGTTTTAATCCTTGAGAAAAAAACTAGACATTAGAGTATAAATCAGTTATTTTTGGTTTTAGGGACAAAAATATCAAGAATTTTGTGTTTCGGGCCAAAATCATAGAATCGTATGGAACTGAATTTTTCACTGTGTAAAGATAGTTTTCTATATTGTGTGAGCAAGTGAGTAATCACAGATTTTAAGCTCAAGAAAATTTAAGAATTTTTTGAAAAAACCAGTTAGGGATAAAATGATCACTTTTACCAAAAAGGTAAAAGGGATCTTGAACTCTCCAAATCAGGTAAATGCCTTAGACAAAAAATATTTCATATCACACTAAGTTGCAAAATCATCCAATGAGATGTGAAATTTGACTGTGTAACGTTTAAGTTAAGCAGTATAGAATTAGAATGATAGAGTAGACTCGGGCTAGTCTCTAATAATCGGGTGTCATTTGAGTATGATACAATGCCGACTAATACAAGAAAAATATAAACCGAGAACGCTATAGTGGTATTCAGGTAAGTTTCAAACTTCACCTATAGCATGAAAAAAATAAATTTTAAATGCTTTACATATGTTTGAAATATGATGCATTTGTTATGCATATTGTTTTAAATATCAAGGCATGATTTACAATGTGTTCAACATTAATTATGCTTACCATTTTATACATTGAGTTATGTTATATAGTATGTTCACTGAGATTACAAAATCGATAATTTAAACCTTCAAGTTAAGATAAAAAAGTATCATACCAGCTTCCCGACCCAAGGGGAGCATCAAGTTATAAATATGTTATGGTCTCAATGATATGACAACCTTACACACTTGGTACATATACTTGGGCTCATAGTTCATGATAAGTTGCAAAAAGAAGTTGGTGGTCATAATAAAGCATAATTGGAATCATGTATTGTAACACCCGAGAATTTTAAGTAAAATTAATTAAACTAATTTGGTGTGATTAGT
>CAMOHE010026382.1:0-31990 GCA_946598075.1 Artocarpus hirsutus | reverse complement strand
TCCATAAATAGTTCATAATAAGAGCTAGGTTTAATTTCCGTTTACCTCTCTCATTATATCTTTATCCTCGAGTTCCAATAATTCTCTAATAAACAGTTAATTCATAATCTTATTATGAACGTGCGCTCTACTGTTCAAACCTTGAATCATCACTCAAGAGAACTATTTTTCTAACTTCCATAGGGAAGGAATGGATTCCATATCTGTATATTATTATTCTCAGCCACTTATTACATTATATTTCCAAGATGCTAAGTTATGATCTGTGCTTACACAAATCTTACCATGCAAGTCAAAAAACATAATGTCATAAATAGGAGTCTAATAAATACTCAGGATTAAGACTGTCAAATATATGATCATCATAGTGATAAATTTGAATACTCTATTTGTAATGGATGATTATTAGAGATTTATAATTTATCTGGTCCAGTCCTATATAATCTCATTATATAAAGTACTTCCAATCCAATGTCTTCTACATTTATAGTCTGGATAATGACTATTTCATTCTAAATGAGATTGGACCCTACTTGTAATGTTTAATTAAAGATCCCTAACTTTAATTAATTATTACGGACTATTTAGATTATTATCTATAAATTTTATCCCTAAGCATATAACACTTATATGCTAAATTTATAGTCATATAAATAATCATGGAATTTTCTTGATGTTTATAAATGTATTCATAACACATAACCAAAATAATTATAAATGTCACTTTATTTATTTATCATCAAAATGTACAATGTCACAGCTTTTAGGGCACCAAACCCAACACTTTGTGTAGTGATTTGTGAGATTCTGTGGACTAAAGAATCTGGACAAGTTTGACTTTTTTTAAATAGATGTATGAAAGTAGCTTATTTGGAATAATCTGTTAGTGTCCGATTTTGACGTAATAAATTTAAATAGGAAATTCACCTAGGATTAACGACAGTGAATCGGAACCTTATGATTTTACATCTTCAAATCTATTTGGTTTGTTACTTCCCTTTTAATCGATCATTTAAATAATTCTAAAGTTAACATGTTTAATTAAACATAATCCTCGTGGGATCAACACTTTCATTCGCACGTTCTATTGCCTGTGTATACTTGAGAAATCGTCTAACATCAGTTATGGAAGCTCTAAAGAGGTTGACGTCTGTCTCTTTTATGCCCCAACCTGAATCGCATGATCCATGATTGATGCATTGGATTATATGTTGTTATAGGTTCCAAGAGTATGTTGTGTTTGTATGTAGACAAGTGTACTTGTTTGCAAACCTATACCTTTAGATAGTAGTGTTATTCTATTATCGTTGACTATGATTATTTTGGAGCCATTTTATTGTCATCTTTCCCATTTGTATCCTTTATCTCACATTTGGCTTACCCCGTTTTATGATTTTCCTCCCTACCAAGGTTAGGCGACTACCGTATTTGTATTAAATGGCACTCCATTGCCGTTTCTTGAGGTTCGAGACAGTTGATTGTATTGATATTTTCATCTTTAGCACATATTATTCTTCGTGTACAAGATGTGCATCAGCACGACATTGTCTAAAGTTTATACGTTTTCTAAAAAACGTTGTATTTTGATCTATTTTTATTATTTTCAATTTAAAGATTTATGAACAAATATTTTTAATTATTTTGAGAAACAATATATTCATGGATTTGGATTTGTTTAACCCTCTTTATTTATCATTTAACCCGTAATTAATTACAATCCTTCGATTTTGGGTCATGACACATAGTACACGACAGATGAAATTAATATAAATTTCTTAGATTCAAAACATATATTTGTAGTTTTAAAAATAAGACAAATAAAAAATAGTTAAAATTAGAAGATATGCATATGTAATTAACTATATCATTGTCTTATCGTAAGATATCAGAAATAATATTTTTTAAAAGAATATTATTTTTCTTCAATATTTAACTGATGTATTGTTTTTTCTTTTATAAACGGTACATGGGTCCAAGGGGATATTTTGATTCTCGGAGAACGACGATCATGGTAGGACCAGCCTTGCTCTACACATTGCTATACCTCTAGGCAAGCTCATATAATTTGGAATACAATCAAAAGCATACGATATTTATTGCAGCCAAAATAATTGTTTCAATAGAAGAGGGAAAAAAGAATCAGTACTCAAAATACTTCACCAACAATTTCCAACCTCGACTCCCTCTTATCCCCCGAATTTCCTCCCGACAAATTCGCTAGAATTGGAGAATAACATCAAAACGATCGATAGCTGTTTGAATCGTCAAAATTGGAATAATATTTGGCATAAAAGATGATTCCTTACAACACTCAAAGTTTGAAACAGCTTTAGTTTCTTCACGCATATGCAGCTGTTGGAGCGAGCTTGGAGCATTTATACTAGTTGGGTTCATCCGATGGCGTCAAGAACCATTGATTGAGTCGCTCGGATGCCTTATTTACCTACATATTTGTAAATATAAGCAAAATTCTTGCTCAATTTAATGATCTCTGATTGTGATTTTCAATCTAAAATGACGTCAATAAGATTTTTGTCCTGCTACATCGAAAGAATGAAGATCTATTATCTCATTTTTTTGTCTGTTTGGTCATCCCTTTAAACACTTGAGTGAATCGCTTAATTAGCTTTTATATTTATATCCTATTTATGTGTTTAGATGGTTCAGTTTAAATGATATAGAAAAAAATAATTAGGAAACAGTCAAAGGAAGAGAAATATAGGATAGCAGATGTCCAATTCATAGAATTATATGTTTATGATTTTGTCACCTGAAAGTAATCTTTACAAACGCTCACAAACACAAAACAAATATATGGAGTTATTTATTATATGCCGCAATAAAAAAGTTTTTGATAGACTTGGTAATTGTCTCGAAAAATTATAGAATGCAAGGGATTACACACAGAGATACCATGATCATGACTATTGACACTATGAAAGAACTAAAACAATCTAACACGTGTATAACAAAAAGAAAATCAAAATTAGTGTTACTCTTAGGATACTTTTTTTAATGCGTTGAAACAATTAAATGACTCTATGTATATATATGACTAATTTTAATGAAAAATGTAACTTGTAACTTATTAATACACATACCTGACGGTCCCAATCTGTTTTCCATGTGATATACAAAAGCACTAGTGATTGCGCTAACACTCCACACAACATTCCAACCCACAGTCCCTACAAAGTAACACGAATCACTCAATTCAATAAATGGTTAAAAACTTGAGGAGTATTAATTAAAGTTTAAAAGAAAAATGACTTGTCGAATAGGCAATGTGATTTATTGTTATATATAATATAAGCAGACATGAGAGTTTCTTACCTTTACTTCAAGATGAAGCACATAAGCAAGCACAACTCCTAAGGGTATCCCGATCACATAATAGCAGCAAATATTAACAACTGCAACCGTGCCTTGTAAACCAGCACCAACAGCCACACCTGCAAAAACAGACCAATCTCAAGGATTAAAATTACATAAGTAACATTAAACACATTAATAGGCATGAAAAAGTAATTGGTACGAGAGATGGCTGGCATTATTTGATTTTTTTTTTAAAAAAAAAAAAAAAAAAAATTCTACCAGCTCGTAGCATTTTAATCCTAGGAAAAACCAAATTAACCAAGTATGCAGATAGATCATTTCCAAACATCTTGATATCAACATCGTTGTTAACAAACATGGCTTCCTGGTGGATAATTTTAGTCTTGACAACCTTTTCAGCAAATGAAGAAGAACATTAGTCGGAAAAGCTAACTTCTTGAAAATAATTTGTTTGCATTATGAAAAACATCAATATGATGTTGGAGTTCACCACCGCCTCTAGGATTTAGAAAGCTCTATAATTTTCTAGAACCACAGCCCATAGAAGCTTCAAGAAGTTAATTAGCTTGCTGCCCACTTTTATATACTTAGAGGCTTCGAAAAGTGCAACTGTAAGTTGCAAAGTCGTCAGGTGCTTGCCAATATACTAGGGCTCTCTAGAATATTATAAGCCGGCAAACTATAGGACATTTGATCGCTATATAAAGAGACCTTTTGGTCTTGGCGGAGTGTAGGACAAAGTGTCCAAGTGAGTGGAAGGTGAAGTGTAAGTGTTCAATTATGTGTGAGTATATAATCAGTGCGTGTGTATGTTGTTAGTGATGTGCTCTTGGCCAATTATGTACTGAACAATATTGACTTCATTACATTTACATTTTATTAATAAAAAGGCATTTTTATTATTTTTTTTTAATTCTAATTCTATGAATAGTTAATTCTGTATAAGGTCATCAAGTATATGACTTGATAGTAAAACTCTTAAGTTAAAATTGAATTATATTCTAAATTATCCCTAGTCGGTCATTATTATTGGGATAACAATGAATGAAGACTAGTATGAAGTTTGACTGATGATTATGTTTTACTAATCATGTGTTTGAGATACTAAGTCAACTCATAGATACATATTTGAGAAATGATGTATTGGATCGACCCGCTATGAGAATATTGCATGGAGAATTGTCATAAGTGATTCTCATCACAATAGCATTATCTTAGTCCTCTGACCTGAAGTTACCATGGTTTCCTACATGACAAGTTCTACATTTTGACACAATCTAATATTATCTTTAACAGGATGATAGAATGGATTATTGTTAGATATAGAATGAATCATATGAGAAATATGAGTGATTAAGAAAGAATTTATCCGTCATTTATTATGAGAAAGATGTCTATGGGCCCCTCGATAAGTTAGAATGAAGAAAAATATATGGTCATACTAGAATGATGATAAAGGTTATTAATATCAGTCTACTTAAGACCGAGAAATAATATGATTGAATAGTATAAGGATGACATAAACCATGCCTTATGTTCAATCAAGATATCTAGTGACAAAAGGACTTTAATACTTATTGTGCATTAGGTTATGTCGGATTATTGATATTCGCATAACTTAGGTAATCATAATGTCTTGTTAGAGGCCACTTATGATTTGTAGGCCAAAAATAGAATTTCAAGCCAGTATATAAACCTACAGGGTCGCACACTTAAAACAGACCAAAAGCGAATTTTGGTTTTATTGTATCTAGGTTCAACGAATATGATAATGTCTAGATTCGATGTACTAGATATGTCTAGGTTCATTGAATCTGACATTATCTAGATTCTCTGAATCATATTCGAATTACAGACATTATCTAAATTCTCTAAATCATATTTGAATTACAGTTTACTCTAGTTTAAATCTGACTCTATCTCGAAGTCAATTGATTATATATATCTGGTTTTAGGGTTTCTAGCCGAATTAAGAGAAGAGAAAAAACGTTCTCTCATTCTAAAAGGCGAAAGACAATAAAACCCTAAAAATTAGAGAGAGTCATTTAACACAAGGGAGAGGGTGCTAGCACACCAATTCATTTTTGAGAGAGTATGTTCGTGTTGATACCTGTAGAGGGCGTTGCTCTAAGTAACAACGTCTGAATCCGATCCTGAATACTAAAAGCTCGAGTTAGGGTGTCACCGGAGTGAACCCGCTCTCTCCTTTTTAGAATCTTGTCATTTTTGTTATCCTAGTAAGATTCTATGACTTTTTTATCAATCTAATCGAATTGCATGGATCCTGCGAGGGTTTTGTAGGAATTAACTTTAATTTTCCACTGCTTATTTGAATAACATAATCCAACAAAACCCAACATTTGTTAAGTGGAGTAACACAAAATTGTGTAAGGTCTCGTGGAATGTGCATGTGTTTACGTATAATATTTCTTTGTGGTCATGTTATTAAAAGGGTGTTATTGTAGTTACTTTTTTTAACAAATAAAAAGTAATTACGTAATTGTGTTGTAGTGTTCAAGATACATAGGAAACCAGAGAGTATGCCGCTTCTTTTAATGAAATAATCAGTGTAGTATTACTTGCCTGAAAGGACAGGATAGATGCCGTTGAGTAAGATGGAGAAAGCAAGCAGAGTAGAGAGATCCGACACAGCATCGGCGACTTCCTCCTCGTTAGTGAATAGGTAGGAAATTTGACGACCAAATACCAAACACAAAATCCAAAAGAAAACTCCAATCGCAATTGAAGTGCCAAGGATAACTTTTATGGCAAATTTTGCAGCTTTTGCATTTCCTCTCCCCAACTCGTTTGATACTCGTACGCTACATATATTTATCCACAAAATTAATGACAGATAAATATCATAAATGCAGTGTAAGCATAGCTTTTCATTCGTTAAAATTACATACCATGCAGCAGCTAAAAATCCAAGGCATAATGCGAACTCCCATGCACAAATATTGAGACTGCAAAAGAGTAGATGTGGGCTAAGCTACTTTCACAGTAACTTAATGATATAACTAAAGATCAAAGACTATCAGCACCAGAATACATATATATATATATATATATGTATATGTATATAGACTTAAAGGATGTTACCAGATAGAGAAAGCAGAGATGGCTACTGTCGCATTTTTCATGTATCCTGCTAACAGCACCAGGATAGAGTTGTACCATAGCTCTAAACTGTTAAAGGGGGCGGAAAAAGTCATAAAGCTTATGATATTTCGGTTATATATATAGATCATCATGGGACATTCATTCAATACTTGTACAAATGCAATATAGGTAATATAGGTACCAAGTGTACCATAAAAATATCACTTTCTAAATCCACTAAACAATCGTTCCTAATTTTGTAAATTCATGATAAATGGGAAATGAAATCACTTCTCATTTATCCTTCCCTCTAAAATGAAGTAAACACGGCCTTAAATTAAGACAAGACTTCGAAAAGAAAAAAAAGAAAAGTTTGGAGTAATTAGGTTTTTATTTTGGTTTATTCTTCTTTCAGCCTTTCTTTTGGGCTCGCCCCAAACATAATGTGACTATTTTATTTATCTAATAATAGTTGCTGAAGCTGGCTTAGGATGTAGGTTCTTTAAATTGTAAATCTAGTTGAGATGTTGTAAGTTCCTATTGAGAGTTGTACTTTCAACTTTCTTCAAAAAATAAAATAAAACAAATAACTTACCACACCATAACACCAGAAGATATGGATAGCTTTATAACAGGCCACATATCAAGAAAAGCAGCAATAGTAAATCCCTTCCATGTTTTAGCACACCAACCTCCAAAAATATATACAAACATTCCAATCACAGAGAACCAGCTGGAGATGTTCATGGCCACCAGAGCGCCAGGGGTCCCCCACTCAAGCTTGTACACGAAAATCCACGACAAGACAAAATGCAAGACAAACGACACTGTTGAGAGCCACCCAACAACCAGGTTCTTGAGTTGCGCCTGCAGGTACATCTGGATGGTGAGGCTGAAGACAAAGCTATACATATAGGGTATGCACCAGAGGGAGATCTTCCCCGCTGTGGCTGCAATGTCTGCTTGCTCACCAAGCAGCTTCAAGAAGGGTGTAGTGAAGACAAAAATAGGGAGCATTATCGTCGCGGTGATGAAGTCAACAATCCATGAACGTTGCAAGTAAATTCCCATCATGTGGTATTGTTTTGCACCAAATGCTTGCCCACAGAGGGTCTCTGTTGCGCTTGACATGCCAAGCTATTCATAGTAATCAAGAGGATAGAAAAAGAAAATTTAGTTAGGTTATGATATGTGAGATAAAAAAAAATATTATTTTGTTCTCTACGACGTAATAGAAAATCATATAACTTTGCCTTACAGGTATAAAGTAATAATTTGGGATGTCAAGTCTGTGCAAAAACAGAAGAGCTAGAAAATAGAGCAAAGAATTGGTACGGGTCTTGAAACTCATAATCACACACGAATAAAATAAGAAACTTACTTCAAGTCAAAAAAAAATTACAGATGGAAAACACTGAAATTGTATACGCTACTCGCTTAAAATGACAAGACCAGTATATTAGACGAGTCAAAACCT
Source organism: Artocarpus hirsutus (assembly GCA_946598075.1). Classification (NCBI taxonomy): domain Eukaryota; kingdom Viridiplantae; phylum Streptophyta; class Magnoliopsida; order Rosales; family Moraceae; genus Artocarpus; species Artocarpus hirsutus. The sequence continues at coordinate 24,075 of CAMOHE010026382.1, read as the reverse complement.
GAATGAACAAGAGAAAACAATCCAATCTAAGAAGGATGAACCAGAGAAAGTTCTGAAAGAAAAGGGCTTAGAACTAGAGAAGGTGCCTGAAGAGAAGGGCTTTGAGAAAACTTCTTCAGGACTAAAGGGAGTTTTTAACCGATCCTCTTCCTGTTTCACACCGATGCTCTGAATCCATTCCATCCAAAGCTGTGTATGGCCTTGGGTCTAGACTTCTCCCATCCTAAGCCTCTTTGCTTCCTAACTTCAAACTCCTATTCTTTCAAAATCACCTTTCATTTCCCAATAGACTTTTTTTTTTTTTCCAGCACTCCTACTCTATCTCCCCCTTTATTTTCCAAACCTGACACTTCTTCTAAAGTCCCAGCTGATAGGTATTGGGATTTAAGCATGATCAGAAGCACTCCATTCCCAACTTCAACACCTATTTTGGAGTTTCCTCCCGTTTCCTAGATTAGGCGGATCTGCAAATGTTAAAAACTAGTGCTACATCTCTTTCCTCTATCCAAAAGTTTCCTATCTTATCTGTCCCCACTACCTTGTCCATTGATTTGTCTTCTGAGGTATCTTCTATCCATGTTCTGATTAATGTTCCTGCCGCTTTGTGTGCTTATTTTGACGAGATCTGTTCTGAGGTACCATCGCTTGTCCAGATTACAAGTTGTTGTTAATGCCTTTTTGGTCGTACATGCAAGAGAAGGAAACGCCTCAAAGTAAATGAGGGGCACCAGTGTGGTGCCTACTAAGGGCACTCTAGCGCTCATGTTAAGTGTAGAACGGCAAGGTTTAGGCAAGAGAGTCCACTTGCCTTAATGATAGAGTTAATGCTCATTATAGTGTTTGACATAGACGGGGTGTGAAGTGGGTTTTTCCTGTTACCCGGATGTATGATTGTGTAGTGCCTAGGTGACAGGTGACAAGTGTCATGCTCTTTGGGCAAGAAGGGTTGGCCATCAGCTGAGATAGTGCCACTTGGTGGTCATTTGGATATTGCTCACTCATACTCGTGGAAGTGTTATTGTGTCTAGGGGAGATTGACCTGGTCAGGGACCAACTAAGTCTCTGGTCCGACTGCATATTAGTGTGCCTTTGGTTGGTTGGTCGGCACATCTTCACGGTATTGCTCGGCAAGAACCTAACCGACTTGCAAACTGGTTGCCATGAGAATGGTCGGTTCAAGCCATCTGAGATAGGGGGTTGCTTGGCACATCTTCGAGGAGGTTCTCGAAAAGGTGATCCGTGAACTTCGCCAACAGTTCTTATAAGATGAGTTATGAAATATGAGAAAGAGGTTAAGGATTTTGTGGCATTTGTGAAGGTTAAAAGGAATATGTTTCGTTGTCCTTGTGTAGATTGTGACAATATTAGAAAACAATTAGATGATGTTAGATTTCATTTGTATCGTTATGGAATTAATCAGACTTGTCAAATATGAATATGGCATGATGAGGAAGTCCCTACTTCATCATTGGCAATAACGGGAAATGTCCATGTTATTCATGTCAATGAGGAAGATGACGATAGTAGCATAATTGATATGATGAATGATATTGAAGAAGACTTTCTATACCGGCCAGAGTTATTTAAGGCGTTGATGAAAGATACGGAGACACTGTTATACAAGGGGTATTCAAAGTATACCAAACTATCCAGTTAGATTAGATTATGAGCATTTAAAGGCATTAGATAAATGGCCAAATTCATGTTTCAAGGGACTTGTAGAATTTTTACATGATGAATTTCCATATAATAATAAAATGCTGGTAGTTATGTATGAGGCAAAGAAAATATTGAGTACTCTAGAAATGGAGTACTAGAAGATACATGTTTGCCCAAATAATTGTGTGCTGTACTAGGAAGAGTGTGAAGACAGATGAATACCAAGTGTGCAATGAATCTAAGTGGAAGAAAGCTAAGAAACTGTTAGATGGAAGAAAAGATATACCGACAAAAGTGTTGTGATATATTCCAATAAAACCGTGCTTGAAGTGATTGTTTGGGGAATGCGGTCATACAAAGGATTTAACTTGGCACCATAATAGAAGGATCGATGATGGCATATTGAGACATCTGAACTATTTCACCACAATGAAAGGCATTTGATATAGAGAATCCAAAATTTAGTGGAGAACCTGAGAATCTTTGTCTTGCTTTATCTGTGAATGGAATAAAACTTTATAGTAGTTTTACTAGCAACTATAATACTTTGCCCATCATACTTGTCCGCTACAATCTTCAACCAGACTTGTGCATAAAGCAAAAGTTCTTGATGTTATTTTTGTTGATCTCTAGACCTAATCAATGGGGAAATTACATTGACATATATCTAGCACCGTTGATCGATGAGTTGAGGACATTGTGGAAAAATGGAATAGAAGTCAAATAGGCTTTCTGCGAGGAGACCTTCACACTCAGGGCAATGTTGACGTAAATTATTAATGACTTCCTTGCATATCGAAACCTATCCAAATACTCAGTTAAGAGTTCAAAAGGTTGTCCTATTTGCATGGGGAGAAATCTTCATTTTGGTTGGAAAAAAAAAAGCATAATGGAAAGACTAAAGAAAAACGAGCTCCAAGACCTTGGACAAGTCAACAAGTGTCTGAGATAGTGAAGAATATCAATATAGTTTTCAAAAAGAGGAAAAATAAGAAGAATGAACTAGTGGGAGAAGGACTTTGGGAGAAGAAGTCAATTTTCTTCAAACTTCCATATTGAAGTACTCTTTTTGTTCATCATTGCTTGGATGTCAAGCACATTGAGAAGAACATTTGTGAATCGATGGTGGGCATGTTGCATGACATTTCTCGCAAAACTAAAAATGATCTCAATGCATGGTTGGGTCTTGTCGATATGAATATAAGAGGTGACTTGGGTCCCAAGAAAAAGGGCTCTCAGACTTACTTGCCTCTGACAAAATACACATTATCTAGACAAGAGAAGAAAAAAGTTTTGTGAATGGTTTATTTCATCAAGGTTCAAAAACTGGGTGTCAATGTCGGACTTAAAGCTTGTTGGTATGAAAACATATGAAGCTTATTTTATCACACTTTGATGCAAGCATGGAATTTTCTACACTTTCAAAGTTTTGTTTCTTCTTTAACTCAATGTGCTCCAAGATGATAGATGCATCGAAGCTAGATACAATACAAGGGGAGTTGGTGGAGACCTTGTGCATACTTGTGAAGTACTTTATACCATCCTTTTTTTGACATGGTGATAAGGATTATGTGCCAGAAGTACTTTTCACCTTGTGCATGGCTCGTTTTTTGACATACGAAAAGCAACTTTTTTTTTCACCTAGAAGACAATAAGACGATGGTGTCTGAGAGAAACGGTCGCTAAATCTAAATGCCATGAATCACTTTAGACAACGGTTTTTTCTAGAAACTATCGTCTAAAGTTATATTAAAAAAAAAAAAAAAAAAAAAAAAAACCTACGCCTCGTTAGACTTTAGATGATGGTTAAAAGCAATTCTAAAAGATAGACCATATACATGACATTAGATTTGGAGACGGTTTAACAAGCTATCGTCTTATCCCTAGATGATGGTTAAAGTATTGTATAGACTCCCATGAACATGAACCGACATAAAACAAAAATAAAGATGAATGCACTCGAGCATATTAATCCATGATTGAGTAAAACTAACTAAAGAATGCACCTGAATACGTTCACAAACTAGATTGATAAATGACGGTATGTAGAATTCTAAAGCAGTTTGATTTTAACAACATCAACACTATTTTTTCTTTTTTATTTACAATACAATTTTAGGTGGGGCAAACTCTTCTATTCTGGTTCATAGGTCTAAGAGGATAGCTTGCGGAGCCTACGGTGGATGTCGATTCGGTTGTCCATGATTAAGACCATGCAAGAGCATTTTTCCATTAGCTGAATTACGAAAGGTGAAGATAGAAAATAGAAGCGACCTTATAAGTTGACAAATATATATATGAGCTTGTGTATGTGTGTGTGTGTTAAAGCATTAGGAATCTGGGTAATCACGTGCCTTTTGCCTTGTACTAAAGCAATTGTAGCAAGTAGGAGAAGAATGTCGATGACATTCTATGTGTGGAACTTTCTGAATAGGCCCAATGACTTTGCTTCCTTTCTTGCTTGCCCGCTCCCCTTAGAAGCATGGATTGAACCGCCAGACTCTATCTACGTGAGTTATTATTCTTTTTATTATATGAAAAGTATTTCTTCTTGACCTGACCGCTTTAGTTCTCTAGAGCCTATGGCAGCCTCTCTCGGGTGGTCTAAGGTCAAAGTATTGCCTAGTTGGCGTACTAGGGCGAGGTGAGATCTAACCCCGTCCCTCGCTAGTTTAGCTTTCCTCTTTTTACCAAAAAAAAAGAAACATTGCTAGACTTATAATTTCTTTTCCAAAAAATTGTTTTCAAATAATCTTATAATCTAAATTACATCATATCAGAAAAAAAAAAAAAGTTAGTAAAAATTGACGGTATACAGCTGTATCTGCTCCTCTCCCCAACCACCCACCCCACCCCCACCCCCACCCCCACCCCCACCCAACAAAACCCTACCCTACTTGTCTGCTTTTCCAGCTAAAGAAGATGTTCATAATTATAACCAGAAAGAAAAATAAAACTTTGGGAAAAGGTGAACCGTGAAAGTGGCCATCAGAAGTCCAGAAAGTAATCGCTACTAACAGACAACATTCATGATACCCACTTATCGGTTAGGAAAACAACTTCACTTTTCTACTCCCTTCAAAATTTTCTTTTAAACCCAAACCCAAATTTAGGGGAAAAAAAAATAAAAGAATATTTTTAAATTAAACAGAAAACTGAAAATCACACGGCCGAAAATTATCGAAAAATAAAGATGACTGGCAAAAATGATTATAGAAGTTGGATATAGCAGATACTCACCAGAATGCCATTGACAAAGCGAATGAGAATGCTTTGGACGAGGGCAAAAGCAGCGAGGTCTAACTCACTGACATGCCCAAGAAACGACTGAGTCACAATCGTAACTCCGAAAGCGGTCACTCTTGCCAACATTGAAGGAAAAGCTATTTTCCACATCAGCTTCAGTTCATTCCACACTCTTCTTTTTAGATCTCCTTCCTCTGCATCTAAAAGTCTCTCTTCCACTTCACTATTTTCCATTTTTATGCTTCTCTGGAAACGAACAAGAAAAAAAATGCAATGATTGGAGAAAACAGTTAATAGACTAAACTGTGATTTTGCTATTCTCTGTTGTTAATAAACATTCATGTGCTAAAAGAGTTTTTAGAGGTTAAAAATTAAATAAATTCCTTCCAAAAGAAAATCAGCAAAAAAAAAGATTCTTTTAATCCATCAGATTGTCTTTGAATAAAGAGTTCAGAGTAGAAAACAGAGAGAGATGTGAAGAAGAGATGAATTTTGTCGAGACGACTAGCTCAATTAGTATTTGTAAGCCTGTTTTTAGAGACTAAATTGATTTTGCTTATTTTTCTTATACGACCCAAGAATCAAAATTCCAAAACTTCACATCTTCCCCCAATAATTTTGGGAAAAAGATAGATCTTCCTCAAGCTTTATATGTAACATCCGTTTCCATCCTTTCACACTTGTTTGCAGTAACAAGATCATTGCTAATTGCGATATCAAACAAGCAGACACAAGTTAAGGAACAAAAGAAAAACTGATAAAACTTATTGCGGAGAGATACAGTGAGAAAAAGCTCACCGAGAAACAGCAGCGTTCCCAAGTTTTCGCTCAAGAAAGCAATACCAAAGAGAATCCAGTGAATCTACCAATATAAAGCTTCGTGGGCTGCTACATAAAACATACCAAACATACAACTGTAACGTGTTTTGAACGGAAAACGTGTTCTTTTCAGAAAAAACAGGTACTTGTAAAAAATAAAAAACAAAAAATAAAAAGAAAAGAAAACAGAAAACAAGCATAAGCGTTGTCAAACGAAGAAGAAACGAACGTATTGGACTTGCTTTCTGCGTGTGCTTTTCTCCTCTGCGACTTTGTTCGAGCATTCCCTTTATAATTAAATGACTAGCGCTACCTACCCCCAAAAGTATCAAAAACGATTCAATAACACGTGACGTGAGTTTTGTTTCGGTAGGCAGTCTAGGGTATTTTGTAAAGGTTATCTCGACTATTTCGTTATTTATTTTGCTAGTAAGTTTCTATTTTTGTTATCCTTAATACATGTTTTAAAAAGAGTTAATTTTCTAAAAAAAATAGAAGTAGTTAAAATTAAACAAAATCAATAAAATAGCATGAGGGGTATTTCGCATCTAAAAGATGAGTTTATAGTATCAAAATCATGTTTTCGAAAAAAAAAGTAAGATATTTTTTTAATATTTTTAAAATATTAAGGTGCCGATTTTATATCTTGTGAAAATATATGTTAAGAAAATAATAGTAACTCTTTTTGTGTATTCTGTTTTATTGCTCCAATAATTGATGACAACTTTTCCAGAAGAAAAATTATAGTAGCTAAAACTACTCTGACAACTCTTTTTGTCGTGGTTTACTCAACAGGGCATGGAAAAGGTGTAAAGAAACAAAAGCAACACGTTATTCACGGATCAAATATGGAACAATGATTATCTGATCAGTCGTCTCATTCTTGTGCTTAAAAACTAAGATAAATAGATTCATAGTGAGAAGTTGTTGGAGAGATAACAGACTACTGTTGTTAAAGGAATTAGAACAAATACAAATGCCAATATCAATATTACGTTTTCTACTAAAAAGTGTAAAAATAACATATTTAATGTATTATTTTATTTTATGTTACAATACATAATAATACTTTATATGCTATATCTGATAGGTTTGATATCCATAAGTATATCATGTAAGGATATTTTTTATAGTTATAAATGAATTATTTTTTTCTTCATATTATTTGCATGCACATTATGCAGATATTTTCTAAATATCATGAAAATTTCGTTGATTATTTGTGTAATCTTAAATATTATATATAAAAGTTGTATTTGTTGAAATTAAATATGAAACACAACGGAAGGAACATGTCATTAACAAGCAAAAATTTCCTGAAAACTTTGTTCATCGAGAATAGCTATATAATTTTAATTAAAAATAGAAAGCTTGAAGTATTTTTACGAACATCTTGAAGACCTATCAGGGTATCTTAAATTTCTTTTTTAACACGACAATCTTTCAAGCCAAACTTCCATACCAAAGGAAAGACGAGTGGACGCCAAACAACAAAAATAAATTAATCTCATACTTTTTCTATATCTGCTATGTACTCAGCACATAAGATAGCATTTTTTTCAAAGAAAGAACTTTTGATTTTTCTCTCTGGATACTCTGTGAATAATATTGCGTAAAAAGGTTTTGAGATAACTTGTAAGACCCCTAAATTTTAAAGTAAGGCTAATTATGTTAAGTTTAATTATTAAGTGTGTCAAGTGTGAATTTAAAGTTAATTTTTGTCATTTAAGGTTTTATTTCATCTATTACATTTAAAAAATTTGATTTTCAAAATACCAAATGATATTTTATATCACATTTTTTCTATATTTATGAAAATGCCCTTGAGCCTTTATTTCTCTTTTTCTTTTCTCTCTTTCATTTCATTTTCACGCTTTCTCTCTCTTTCTTTTCTTTCCACACTCAACTCCCCCTCACTCTTTCTCTCATTCCTGTCTCTCTTTTTTTCTCCCATTTCACTACAAAATTTCATTTCCAAGCTTTAAACCCATTGATTTGAAGTTAAGAGACAGAAATTTAAGCCAAAAATTCTCTTCAAAAACAATGATTAAAGGTTAACCCTTTTTCTCTAAAACTTTTTTATTTTCGTTTTGAATCTTTTATGTATTTTGCAATCTGAACTTTGGTGAGCTTAGATAATGTTTAATCTAAACTTATAGGACTTGTTTTATCATGGATTTAAGCTTTATTTTAACAAAAATTGATTTAATCAAGTTTTGACCTTATTCTTTGATTTTCAAATCAATTGTGAAATTGAGTTTAAATTTGAAGAAACTGGTTAAAACTTGTTCTATAATTGTTTTCTATGCTTTCTATATGATTTTCATGATCTAGGAATTGAAAAACAAGTTTTAATTTGAATTTTTGAGCTTGAGGAGGTCGAGACTCGAAGTCTCAGGTCCTCAGATTTTGTCAGTTTGGCATGCCGAACTTGATCTTCGGCATGCTGGATTCAAGGAGTTTGGCAGGCCGGATTCATATCTTTGATAGGCCAAACTGCTACCAGTCCGGATGTTCGATAGCTCGAATTGTACAAGTTCAACAGGCTGAATCAGAATGTTCGGCAAGCCGACTGTGAACTTAGAAAATTATATTTTTCTTTCGATTTTCAACGTTTAATGATTTCAAAATGTTTCATAAAGGATTATGATTTTGGGTTATGATTATTTTGAGTCAAAAAGGCATACTGATAATTAAATTAACATAATGATATTTGTAAAATTTGATTTCTGATTTTAAATGCAGTTTTCAAGGTTTTAAACTTACATGGAGCATACGTTAAAGTTTATTTGGAGCTTACGTTATTGAAATTTTAATTGACGTAGGATATACATATATTTTCTATCCTTTTTCTTTGGCAACCCCTTTTAAGTTGTTTTGGCTAAAGTTTATTTCTTAAATGTTTCCTTTTAAGAATGATTTTTGTCTTTGATTTAGAATAATTATATTTTGATAGCCTTTCTAAATTTTCAAAACCCGTACGGTGATATTTTATCAAGTTTCATTCAAGTAAGTATTTATTAATGTTTGTCAAGATCTTGAGATTAGTTTGTGAATGATATTTTTATCTGTAACTGTTATTTTTAAACAACTTGCTTTTAAATAATTATCCTACTCAGCCTTCCATTCACGTTTCCTATTTTTAAAATCCCCCTTCCAGGTTTAAGGAGGAAGGATAGGCCTAGGATCGAAACCTAGCTCTATGGGTTGAAATGGTATTTTCCTCTGAACTTTGGTATGATACATGTACTGTACGACTTGTCCCGATCTTGATGATGTTTTCGTCTCTATCAATTGTATATTTTTAATTTATTTTAGAGACGATAATTTTCAGTAATCTTGCATTATTATTATTGATGTTATTTGTATTTTATTTACCTACTCACCTTTATAGTAAGCAACCATGTGATGGTGAATTAGAATAAGATCTCGGCCCCACCTTCGTGGCATTCACGTAATGGTGACCACTAACGATATTTATTTACTTTCTACATATATTTATTCATCTTTCCTCTTATTTACTTAATTTTCATCTACTTTACCTAAAACTTACTGACCCCTTCCCCGAGGCGTCACATAACTGTTATCTCTTTCTTTCTAAAATAGAGCAGTTAGATATTTATGTTAATTGATTTTAAAATTTAAAAACCACTCACTAAAATTTTAATGGGTGAACCACACAACTCACAATCAAATATATGGGGAAGGTGCTTTTAAAGCACCTTTATGTTTACTTCCTCCCCTTTTATTTGATTTTTTTTTTTTTTGAATTTGAATCACGCAGTGTTATGTAATTTTGTATATATATACATATATATGTATGTACATATATAGATATTATATATTTTTAAGAAAACAGAGAATCACGTTGCGATTTACTTATTATATATATATAATATAAATAAATTTTATATATATATTTAAATAAAAAATAAATCATATTTATTTAAGAATAGATTTGAAATTAATTAATAATTTAATTTTGTGTCCGTGTTGGAAAAGACAAAATGTGGTCCCACTACACATATGTCTCACACAAAAATTAATATATATTCAAATAATCTTGTTATTCAAATATTATCAATTAATTAATTTAAAACTTATTTAATTAATTTAAAACATATTTAATTAATTTTAGTAATTAAATATAATCAATTAATTAACTAATACTTAGTTAAATGTGACAGCATTTATAACATTACATTATGTGTCACAAAAAATATTTTTCTGTCACATTAATATATCAAGTGTGTAATGCCCCTCAAGCTAACTAATAAACTCGTGGAATGCCTATTTAGTTAGGATAAAGAGTATTAACCTTTCATTTTACATTATAAATGTTATGGTTTACTTAAAATATTCGTTTCATTGCAGAAGAGTTTTGAACCTGTTGTTTCACTCATTTCCTGATTTATAACATATATAGTATTTTTAAATGAGATGTGCAATATACTGTCACATCTAGAGTTGTAATATATCTGTTTACAAAACCATAACAGAACTGCTAAGTTTGACAAAACAAAGTTCTAAAATAAGCTTCAAAAGCTGATCTAAAACATGACATATGAATAAATCTTTGTCTGACAGCTCTAGATACTCGGTCAACCTCTAACCCTATACATTCTTACTTGCATCATAAGAACTATAATGAGCTAAAAGCTTAATATGTAGAAACTAATGCATGAGCATGAACATTGAATGAGAATGCAATCAGACATTTTCTTTTACCAGTTTTCTTTCAACAATTCTTTCTTCTTTTGGGTACCCTTGGAGTGTGGTACTTAACTCATAATGATAGGCCGTAGTTTTTGAAACCTGTTCATCATTTTGGCCAATGTAATAATATTAATATAGGGTTTCCATCTTGGCCCTTAGACCTTAGACATTTGTTGAATTCAATCTCAGTCTTTGTGCTTTTCTTATCTTGGTTTTTTAACCTCAAAGTATCCAGCACTCTTTGTTGGGTCCCCTAGTCCCACACATGTCTTGTGCCTACTCGACCACCAATTAAGCACCAAACCCCCATCTTAGTTAAAAGTCTCATTTCCTTTTTGGAGCACATCACATGTTCTAATGTAAATGTCATGAATCATGAATGCTGTTCAACAATCTATATCATTCCTAAATAACAACAATCAAATGAATGCACCTTAAAACATAACATGACATAGTTCTTATGATGTAGTAAATATTAGTTTTTACTTACCTCGAGTCCAATTTATGTTGAGTGAAAAGAGCTGTCCTCTTAGAAGATAAATGTGCTAAAGGCCTAGTATTATAAAATCATATGCCATTTAGTTTTTCATAAGCCAAACTCATTGATCTAGGTTACAAGCTCATATTAAGGGTTTTGTATTAATTCAAACAACAAATAGGCTGGGTATAACAATGTCAAAATGCACATTTATGTCCAAAGAATATGCTATACTCTTAAAAATATATTAAACATAGAGATTAGGTATTCCATCATCTCATCAAACATACATATCCATACATTCTTGGCTGCAAATCACAAATTATCAAACACATAATAATGTTTACAACTTTTTTGGACAAATCAAGTTTTTAATGAATCACTAACATTTCCAAACTTTAAATATCATTAAGGGAAGTATATAACCTTATAAAAACAACCCAATACACAAGAATTAAGCATGGTGCAAACTTGATTTTTCGCTTGAACTAGCTTTGTTTTTTTTTTCCATAAGTTCATAAATAACATTCTAACTAATTCCTACCTATTTACAAGCATTCAAAATCACTTAGTAAACACTTTGAATCAATAAAAATAGAGGAAATAATCGGATTCCATATGACTATCAATTTTACAAAGAAACTAACTTAACTATCTTAGTTTAAGCTCAAATTTGTCCTAGTTTACTTTCTCCACATCTATAATCATATATAACAAAAAGTAACTTCATTTCATCATAAGAAACATAAATATAGAGGTTGCCTTTTAGGTCTTGATGTTAGGGCTCTAATGGAGGTCAAAACTCTTGATTTTCAAGCTCAAAATAGTGAAAACTTGGGGTTGGTTTGCGTAACCTAAATTTCTATGGTCTTGTTCAAGTTTTTTATGAGCTTTAGGATGGAAAATGGAGAGAAAGAAGTGGGAAGAGTTCTAGACATTTTTAGAGTTGTTTGACAAAGAAAGAGGCAAAAATGGACATTCTAGTTCATTTGAATTAGTCTAAATTAGGTAAGTGAAGGTAGAAATTTACTTGGGTGCTTTTGCCATCCTTTTCCTAGTTTTGACACGTGGAAAGAGTGCTGAGTAAAAGGATTTAGCTAATAGATAGCCACTTAAATCTAGTAGAAGCAAGAGTAATTCGATTTGCTATAACCTAGTCAACAAACCAATCAAATTACACTGTTTTGTACACTTTCAGTTCCAACCAAATTTGTCTATTTTGAATATATAAACGGGCAAAACAATTAGTTTAGAATGCATTTGAAATGGAAAAATACTTTTCAATCAATTCGTAAACGTTTAGCACACCAATCTTCCTTATCGAGAAGCTGAACTTTTCACTGCAATTAGAACTTTTTTAAAAACATGTTAGATCATATATTAATAATTCAATGTCATATTTATTTAATATAAGCATGTTTATGCATGACTCAATTTTAAAACTAATCAGTATTCATGCCTGTAAGATATGCTTTCCATATACTCAAAATTCAATAATGTGTGTTCCTTAAATGCAAAGATATGCAAGATGCTTATTACTAGCTAATTGTGAGTTAATTGAGCATTACAAAGTGTGAAATAATTAATTTAGAATTCAATAATTATAAATTAAATATGTATAATTTATTCTATACATTAAATCCAATAAAGTATTATAGAAGTGGCATTAGGGACCTATGGATCTATAATTTAAGCTCCAATAAATTTTACAATTAATTGAACTCTTTCATTTAATGTGCTGATTTTATTAGTTTCAGTGTTACTCCACTAAAAAAAGTAAAACTGCACTCTTAAAATTATAGTGATAATTACTCAAAGAAAATTGATGAGTAGTCCATTGATATGATCATTACATATAAGTTAGTTCTTCATAAATGGTTCATAATCGGTTCAATTTCCATTTTCCTCTCTTATTATATTTTTAATCTTGAGTTTCAATAATTCTTTAATGAACAGTTAATATGTAATCTTATTATGAACAAGCGCTCTACTGTTCAAACCTCGAATCATCACTCAAGAGAACTACATTTCTAACTTCCATAAGGAATGAATGGATTCTTTATCTGTATAATATTATTCCTAGCCATTTATTCTATTATGTTTCTAAGATGTTAAGCTATAATTTGTATTTGAATAAGTCTTACCATGCAAGTCAAAAACATAATGTCAAAAACAAGAGTCTAATAAATACTAAGGTTTAAGACTGTCATATATATGATCATCAGAGTGATAAATTTGAATACTCTATTTATAACAACTGATTATTAGAGATTCATAATTTATCTGGCCCAATCTTCTATAATCTCATTTATAAAGTATCTCCAATTTAATGCCTCTACATTAATAGTTTGGATTAGGCTATTTCATTCTAAATAAGATTGGACCATACTTGTAATATTTAATTAAAATCCTAAACTTCAATCAATTATTATAGACTATTTAGATTATTATCTATAAATTTTATTCCTAAGTATATAATACTTATATGTTAAATTTATAGTCACATAAATAATTATGAAATTTTTTTTATGTTTATTAAAGTATTCATAATACATATAAGCAACCAAAATAAGTTATAAATAACACTTTATTTATTTATTAACAATACATATAATGTTATAGCTTATAGGGCACCAACCCCAACACTCTCCCACTTGCCCTAAATCAAGTAAGACATGTCTCTAAGACCTAAGCCTTCCAAATGTCTCTCGAAGCTCTTTGTAGGCAAGGTTGTTTTCTGATGATATCTTCATAACTTTGACATCGCCTCGATGTACTAGCTCTCTGATCAAATGATATTTTCACTCTATATGCTTTCCTTTTTGTGGCTTCTGGTTTCTCTTAAATTTACCACTGCACCACTGTTATCACAATACAGTATGAGTGGTTTATCCATGTCTAGAATGATTTCCAAATCATTTAGGGTCCATTTGGTAAAGAGATTTGAATTAGTGATTTGATTTGAGTTAGAGTGATTTAAATTAGAATTTGAGTTAGTGATTTGAATTGTTATCCAAATTTATGTTTGGATGTGCATTTAAGTTTTAACTTGAGTATAGAATAAAATTGAAATTTGTGTTTGGAGAAGTAGTGAAAGTAGTTTTTGATTTATCGACAAATCTAATAAAATCTTAATGATAATGATCTTAAAAACTATACAATATAGATCTTAATTTATTCCTTTCTTCACTAGAAATACAATGAAAAAGAATCATCTCAATTGGATTACAAATGAAGAAGTTATGATTTTTTTTCCTCAAATATAGGAGAGAGAATTTTAGTTTTTACTATAGTAGAGATATCCAAGTGTCAAAAGTTTTGGAGGGAGTCAGAACTTTAAAAACTTGGATTCTTGATACTCAAAGGGTTTAGATTTTGGGTGAAACAAACATGTATCCAAAGGATTCTTAATACTTAAATTCAAACTTGAGTCCAAAGAATCTAAAGAATACTCTAAACAAATGGCCTCTTAAGAACTTACAGAGCCAAATAGCTTCTTTAGTTGCATCACAAGGAGCCACATATTCAACTTCCATATTCAAATCAACAATACAAGATTATTTAATACTTCTCCAAACTATGGCTCTACCACTAAGAGTAAACACCGATCTAGATGTAGGTTTACATGTCTTTGTCTAATTGAAAATCAGAATCAATGTATCTAGTGAGAATCAAATTCTTACTAGAATATACCAGCATATAGTTTCTCGTTCTCTTAAGATACTTAAGAATGTGTTTAACTGCCACCCAATCTTTATCTGCAACATGATGTAAAACTGAGTAAGCAAAGCTTAATAAGTACATTTTTCTATCTCACAACTTAAAACATTTTATGAACATCTTTATGAAACATCATAACCATAACCATCAGCATCATAATAAGGCACTAGGCATAGTTTTGTATAGAACATATCTTTCATTAACATTAACCATATTAAAAACTTCATTTATTTTATCTTTAGGGGACCAAGTGTTGTACCATTATCATCATTGTAGACGTGCCATCATGAGAGGAGAGGGGTAGCTAATCTAAAACCAAACATGACATCATAAACATAAACATAATATAAACATGAGTGTGCAACACTTATTTAGATGATACATATATATACATATATATACTTTTATACTTTGAAATACGTAATCATCAACACATGCATAACTTTTTTTTTATACATCAAAACTTTCATAATGAAACATCATTTATAATCATCATGGAAATCATCATAAAAACATCATGAACATAGACTTCAAACTTTTCATAAACTTCATCATGTTGCAGGTGAGAATATACTTATAGCCTTAATTGAAGATGATGTCGTTGCGGTCTTGATGTGCTCACTTCTTGGTGTGTTTATGCAATATATCCATATACAAATAATAAATTAACTTCCATTTTCATGAAATCATTCAATACCACATGGCATCACTCACACTATCATTTTATGAAATATAAAAAAAAACATAATTACTTCCTATCACCTTACCAACATTCATATAAAATCAGTAATACTAAGAATCTGCTTGACCCTCACAATTGACATACAATAATGGCATAAAACTTTGCAAAGGCCAAGTTAACACAAATATATATCACCCTAATCTTTCATTAGCCATAAAATTTCCGTTAGGCAATTAAAACAAGTCACACAAATCACAACATGAAATCTGCCAGTATAAACAAAACAGTGAGTAGCCATATCTAAAATTCATATAATAAAATATTTATATCACAAAATAATTCCACAAAAATCCTACATGTAATAGACACCTACAAATATAACATATCTGAAAATTGTCTTTAAATAAATTCAAAACAATCCAAAATGTGCATTAGAAATCAGAGGCAAAAATAAACTTTAAACATATCAGTCAGTGAGTTACACACGGTCATTATTTTCAAATAATTAAAATAAAATTAATTAGACTCTAAAGTTTTTATGACAACCTATTAACATGTAAATACAATACCATAAAAAGTCTCATTGTCAAAGAAATTCGTTTAGTGATACAAAAAAGTCACACAACAAGAAGTCCAAAATTTACAAGTTTCACAGCCATAAAAACCTAGTTTAAAGAAAATCCAATATCTCATAAAATATATATGATATATATACAAAACTTTCTAGTTTACAACCTAACATATCGATGAATATTTCTACCAAATTTTGTAACATCAAAATACATTTTCCCCTTGAAAAAAGACTGTACATTTGTGCAACATACCGATCAGCAACTGTTAAATTATGAGTGGCAAAGAGAAAAAAAACTCATATCTCAACATAGAAAAATCCAAATGATGTGAAATTTATAGGAACATCACATAACACATACATGAATATCATACTAAAATTTTAGAGCAAACGAAAATTCATAGACAAAGATATAATAGTCGAAACATAGAGAAATACTATTTTAGAGTTAAACTGAGAACGAATTTCTTACCTCAATATGAACCTCCTCTTATTTTCTTCCAATTCACCAAAGAGAAGACTCAAGATTACATTCAATTATTTAAAAAAATAAGGGAGAGTAGAAGGAGAAAAACATGAACAAGAGATAAAGAAAATGTCTGAGAGAAATTTTAATGAAAGAGAGATAGAGAGTGTAAAATTTGCATGAACAAAAAAGGATGGAGGAGATGGGTCAACTACCTCTATAATATCAAAAAAAAAAAAAATTTAAAGGAGTGATTCATGGGATTGAAGGGAATTAGGGAAAGATGACAATGATTTGGTCCACTTACCATATCATTCATTTTCAAAATGGAAAACATTATCAAAAATCCAATCTTCTATAAAAGTCAAACAAGGAAGAAGACCAAAAATATGCTAATCAATCAGCATTTATCTTCCAATCACAATAATCATCAATGCCAATTTTGGAAAGTGTGTGCTGATTTTTTGTCAGTAGTATTTGGCCTACCGACTACTCAGTCTGGCCTGCAGAAGTTGTGGAATTTAGCCTGCTGATGAAATTCATTGGCATGTTGTCAAAAGGAATAATTCAACTAGCCGAATTAGAAACTTTGGCTTGCCAAATTGTCACATACAACATTACTCATAAATAAACATTCAACATCTACCTTGTGCACTTCATAAATGACATGAACACTTTGAGTACATCAATTCCACGTGACTGTCACCTGCCATCATACGTAAAATAAAATAGTCAGTAACATTATATCATAAGGGAAAATACTTAACGTTGTTACTTATCTAACAATATCTGTTTCATAAAAATTTACGGGTGTTACAATTCTCCCCACCTTATAAGAGTTTCATCCTCGAAACTCAAAATAGTTGTAGATACTTAACCCTTATGTCATCTTTGCGTTCCCATGTAGCTTCTTCCACTTGGTGATTTTGCAATAAAACTTTGACCAAAGGAATTTCTTTATTCCTTAGGATCTTAGTCTTTCAATCTAAAATCTCTACTAGCTTTTCTTCATAGTTGAGGTCATCTCGAATTTCAATCACCTGTGACTTAATCATGTACGTAGGACCTAGGACATACTTCTTGAGCATCAAAACATAGAACACATCATGAATGGATGACATCTCCAATGGCAATCTCAACTGATAAGCTACTTTGCCTCTCCGCGTCACAATTTCATAAGGTTCGACAAACCTTGGCTTCAACTTGCATTTCTTTTCGAACCTCATGACTCCTTTCATAAGTGCAACTTTTAAGAACACGGAATTGCCTACAGTGAATTCTAAAGGGCTTTTTCTTTTATCAATGTAAGTCTTCTGACGGCTTTGAGCAGTCTCAATCCTCTTCTTTATCAGCTTTATCATCTCTAAAGTTTCATTAACAAAGTCAGTCTTTTCACCGTCAACACTTTCCATCATCTTCTTCTCGTCGGCTTCCTGCCCATATAGTGCCTCATAAGGCGCCATTCCAATCATCGCCTGATAGCTATTGTTATAGGCGAATTTCGTTAATGATTACATTTTACGCCAGCTGGTCTTGTAATCGAGAGTATAGGCCTGAAGCATATCCTCTAAGATCAAATTTGTCCTCTCTATTTGACCATCTGTCTGAGGATGAAAAGTTGTACTGAAGTGCAACTTAGTTCCCATCGCATTCTATACACTTTTCCAAAACTTGGATGTGAACCTATCGTCACAGTAAAAAATGATAGACTTAGGGATTCCATGAAGTCGCACTATTTCCTTAACATAAAGTTCTGCTAACCGCTCCATAAAATAAGTGATCTTGATAGGAATAAAGTGCGCCATCTTCATCAATTGGTCAACAACAACCCAAATAGCATTATATCCATTCATAGTCCTTGGCAAACCTGTAATGAAATCCATTGCAACTCCTCCCATTTTCATTCCGGTATCTAAATTGACTGTAAATCACTGCCAGGTCTTTAGTGTTTAGCTTTGACTTGCTAACATGTCAAGCATTTCTTTACATACATTGCAACATCACATCTCATTCCAAACCACCAAAAACTATCCCTTAAATCATTGTACATCTTTGTTGCACCTGGATGAATTGAATAAGGAGTATCATGTATTTCTGTTAAGATTCTTTCCCTTAAGCCATCAAAGTTGGGAACACATAAGCGGTCCTTGAGATATAGAGTTCCATCATCTGCAATACAAAACTCTTCACATTCTCCTTCTTTTATTTCCTGCTTAATCCTCGCGAGGCTTACATCTTTGTTTTGCTTACTGCGAATCTCATCAAATAGCGTTGGTGCAAGAATGAGTGTTGAAAGTTGCCTTGTTATGATTTCTAAACCGAAGTCCAATTTCTTTCCTCAAAGGCTGAGACATTGCTTGTAACGACATCAACGTGGCAGCAGTCTTCCTACTCAGAGCATCTACTACTAGATTAGCCTTTGCTAGGTGATAAAGGATTTCACAATTATAATTCTTTACCAATTCTAACCATCTTCGCTGCCACATATTTAGGTTCTTCTGAGTAAAGAAGTACTTTAAACTTTGATGATCAGTGAAGATTTTACATTGAACCCATACAAACAATGTCTCCAAATCTTCAATGCAAAAACTACGGCCGCTAACTCGAGGTCATGTGGAGGATAGTTCTTCTCATAATCCTTTAGTTGTCTCGACACATAAGCGATCACTCTGTCATTCTACATTAAAACAGCACCGAGGCCCATCTTGGAAGCATCACTGTAAATTAAAAACCCATCATTCCCTTCAGGAATAGCCAAGACTGGAGCTATAGTTAACCTTTTCTTCAATTCTAGGAAACTCTTGTTGCATGCATTCGTCCATTCAAACTTCTTTCCTTTACGAGTTAGATTTGTGAGTGGCACTACTATCATAGAAAAATCTTCCACAAATTTTCGATAATAGCTAGCTAGACCCAAGACACTCCTTATTTCACTTGCGTTCTTTGGTTGCTTCTAGTTGAGAGTAGCTTCAACTTTCGTAGGATCTACCATTATCCCTTTTTTTTATATTACATGCTCCAAGAAGGACTCTCTATTGAGCTATAATTCACACTTAGAGAACTTTGCATACACTTATGTCTCTTTAAGGTCTCCAACACAATTCTCAGATGCTCAGTGTGTTCTTTCTGACTCTTTGAATAAAGAAGAATACCGTTGATAAACACAATGACAAATTTATCAAGGAAGTCCTTGAATACCCAATTCATTAAGTCCATGAAGGCTGCAGGTGCATTCGTTAGACCAAAATGCATAACCACAAATTCATAGTGACTATACCTCTATCTAAAGGCTGCTTTTGGGATGTCTCCTTATTTTATCTTCAACTAGTCCCAACTGCAGGTCAATTTTGAGAACACAGATGCACCTTTAAGTTGATCAAACAAGTCATCGATTCAGGGCAATGGGTACTTGTTCATGATCATCACCTTGTTCAGCTCTCTATAGTGGATACAGAGTCTCATAAATCCATCGTTCTTCTTGATAAATAAGATTGGGGCTCCCCAAGGTGAATGACTAGGCTTGATGAAGCCTTTTTCAAGCAGTTCCTTTAATTGAGAATGGAGCTCCTTCAACTTTGTTAGGGCCATTCTGTATGGTGCCTTAGAAATCAGATCAGTCTCTAGAGCGAGATCAATCTCAAATCTAATCTCTCTATCAGAGAGTAAGCTTAACAGATCATTCAAAAACACCTTTGAGAATTCTCACACTACTACTACATCTTCAATCCTTGCCTTTTCTTCCTGTCTTTTGTCTACAATGTTTGCCAAGTAACCCATGCAACCGCTTGCTAACAACTTCCTTGCTTTCATAGCTAACAAAAGCATATTTGGCTTTCTTCTAGACTCGCTCATATACACAGCATTCAATGAATGCATTATACTTGCTCAAAAAATCCATCCCAAGAATCATATCATAATCATATATTTCGATCACAATAAGATTGACGAAGAGTTCTCTTTTAGAAATCCATAAAGGAACAGTGTGTAAATAGTGCATGGATATCATTACTTCCTTGGAGGGTAGTGTTGTAGTGAATCCTTGTCTCATTGGTTCTAAATGAACCCCTAACTTCTTAGCAAAGGACGATGATACAAAAGAATACGTTGCACCCATATCAAAGAGAACATGTGCATTTATATAAAGACTCAAAATCTAACCTATGACCATATTAGAGGCTTCAGCAATCACCTGCTCTTTTGTCATTGCATAGATGCAGGCATTAGTAGGTGGGGCTTCAAGTCTTCCCAGACTAAACAACTGTCCCTCAAAGGCAGCTTGCATCTGATGGAGTTGGGCATGAAGAGCTCTCTGTTGGGCTTGAACATTAGTCTGGTTAGGGCTATAACGCCTCATTACGGATGTCACAAATGTCGTTACATTCATTCTATTTGCTATTATTTAAGATAAACTATTTTAATGAAAACATAATATGGAAACATACCCCAGGATCCATACATACATTTTTTTAAATATCAATTTTTAAATTAATTACTTGATTATAAACATTTTTTAAATAGTTTATCAAGATCAAAACGTAATTTAAATAAAAATCATCACAACTTTTAAAAATTTGCATACACAATTTGGTAGGTCGAACTTTAGACTTCGGCAAGCCGAACTTGTTCGGTAGTCCAAACTTTAACCACCGGCAGACCGTCTGAGGCTCTACAAAATAGGGTTTAAAATCAACAAGATCGGCAAGTCAATATAAGACAATCGATTGGCCGAAACTAGCACTAGCAGACTGAACAATAAGAATCGACAGGCTGAACTGTTGTAAAGAAAAAAATAATTTTTAATTTAAAACAAGTCTTATTATTTCAAAGTGCGGAAGACAAATAATAATCCTATATAGTTATAGAGATATAGTTTAAATCTTTAAGACTATTCAAATAAACATACTCTAAAAAACAAAACATAGTTTATAATTTTAAAAATTCTTTGGCGTATTCCATTTTCAATCCATCGTTCTTTGCTTATCTCACACGCCTGTCCTCGCCCTCCTCCTATTCCATGATCTTCTTACCCTTATCTGCAACATGATGTAAAACTAAGTAAGCCGAAAGCTTAGTAAGTGTATTTCATATCTCACAACGTAAAACATTTTATGAACATCTTTATGAAACATCATCACCATAAGCTTCATCATAATTGTGCGCTAGGCACAGTTTCATATAGAACATATCTTTCGTAACATTATCCATATAAAAACTTTGTTCGTTTTATCTTTAAGGGCCCAAGTGTTGCATCATTAACATCATCATAGGCATGTTGTCATGAAAAGAGAGGGGTAGCTAATCCTAAACTAAACATGACATCATAAACATAAACATAACATAACATAGGGTGTGCAATACTTATTTAGGTGATACATATATACATATATATACTTTTATACATTTGAATACATCATCATCAAAGCATGCATAACTTTTTGTACTTCAAACTTTTCATAACAATACATTAAATAAAACCGTCATAAAATCATCATCAAAAACATCATGAACATCAACTTCAAACTTTTCACAAAGCACATCATGTTGCAGGTGAGAATGTACTTACCTGTTTAGCTTACTAAACCTTTTCTTTAGATGACGTCGCTGCGGTCTCGATGTGCTCACTTCTTCGAGTGTTCATGTCATACATCCATATACAAAATAGATAAATTTTTCATTTTCATGAAATCATTCAATACCACATGACATCATCCAATACCATATTACATCACACATTCATTCTTCTCATGAAAAATTAATCCATAATGCATTTTATTAGCCTTTAAAATATTAGAACAAAACTACCAATTGAGAATACAACCTGACCCTTATGAATTCATAGCTTAATAACTCATGATTCACATACAATTCAAGCACCAAACTTGATAGCGACAAAGTTAACATATAAACATATTACCATGATTTTTCATTGGCCATAAAAATTTCATTTGGTATTTAAAATAAGTGACAATTTCATGTCACAAAAGCTGCCAGCGATAGATAGGCAGTGAACAATCATAGCTTAAGTCCATTTATCGTATTATTGGTGTTGCAGAAAAAACCACAAAATTAACACATATAATAGACAACTAAAACTATAACATATCCAAAAATCACCCTAAAATAAATTTAGAATAATCCATAACATGTATTAGAAGTCAGAACAAAAATAACTTCAAACAAACCAGGCAGTGGGCTACATGCGATCATCATTTTGAACAATTAAAATAAATTTATTTAGACCCTAAAGTTCTTATGATATCTTATTTACATATAAATATAAGAGCATAAAAAGTCTCATTATCAAATAAATTCATTTAATCATACAAAAACGTCATACAACAAAAGTCCAACAATTTCACTAATAAAACAGTCTCAAAACCTAGTCTTAATGAAAATTTTATAACGCAAAAGATATTCATTATATCATCATGAGACTTTCCAATTCATAAACATATATGTAAAATTTCGTGAGAATAAGAAAAATCATTCATTTGCCCTATGAACCAAAAACTACATTTTTGTGCAATATAACCAATCAGCAACAATTCATTATGAGTGGCAGAGAGAAGAAAATTTATAACTCAGTGTAGAAAAGTCCAAATAGCATGAAATTTTGAAGGATAACACTAACACATACATAAATAACATATTAAAATTTCAGAGCAAACAAAAATTCTTAGACAAAAATACAACAGTCGGATCAAAAGGGAAAAATACATTTCAGAAATGCTAAGAAAGAGTTTCTTACCTAAAAATTTTCTTCTCAAGCTTTCCTTGATTTTGCCCAAGATAAAACCCAATCTTTCTTTCAAATATATGCAGGAAACTTGAGGGAGAGAAGGGAAGAAAATGTGAAGAAAAGAGAAGGACTGAGAGAATTTTTTTTTTTTTGAAGAGAAGGAAAAGTATACATGAAATAAAATAGGAATTTGTGAAAGTAAAAAAAATTAATCTTTTCTATTATTATCAGAAATTTTCTGACTAAATTCAAGGTAAATTCATGTGGGAATGGAGAGAAATAAGGGAAAGTCAAAATGATTTAGCTCCACTTACCATATTTTAACTCTCAAAATAGGAAACCCTCATCAATTATCCAATCATCAGCAAAAGTCAAACATTCTATTTCTGAAAATAAGGAAAAAGGCCAAAAAAATATGCTAATTAATCAAAATTAATCATCCAATCAAATTAATCATCAACATCATAAATTTTGGAGAGATTTCTACTGATTGCTATGTTAGACATGTATGCCCTAATGGAGTAAAAATGTAATGAGTTTTTGGAGACATTTTTATCAATAAAGAATTTGTTATTTATATACCAAATATTGTCCTCTTTACGTTCATATTTGTTAAATGTATGATAAGTAAACAATAGTCTGAGACTGTCGGTCTAAACCTTTAAGAATTGGGCATATGATGGACAGATTATGCAGAAGACACGATTCTCAAGGTGACGGTCTAAATCATAAGATCTGCAATCAAGGGAATAAAGTTGGGCGCTTTATTCATGTAAAGATTGTTATGTTGTCTATATCCCTATTGGGAGATGGTTTGTCTTGACCATCGGAGGTGAACTCCGTGAATAGAAACATTGGCACATTGTCATAGGTGACGATGTGTTGGATCGGGACATAAAGTGAATTGATTTGGATTAATAATTCTATCTTGGCAAATCGATTCACTTTAGACAATCATTTGTATTGTATCTTAATCCTG
>CAMOHE010026370.1:0-16631 GCA_946598075.1 Artocarpus hirsutus | reverse complement strand
TTTTTTTTTTATACAATGTTTAATAAAGAATTTTTAAGAGCAAAGATTTTGTTGGTGTGTTGTAGTCTTTTTCATTGCTTGGTTTGTTTTGCCACCATGTAATTTGTTAATTTCTATATTTATTGTTTTCATATTACAAGATTACTAGTAGAATTGATTTAAAAATATATAGCTACGATTGTGACGCTGGTGCCCTCATTTTCTTCACTTTGCTAACTTCTGTGATATTTTAATGTGATACACGTGATACATGATCCAAACTAGAGAAAATCATATATGATTTTTTTTTATTGTACTTGACCAAATTCCTCCATCAGCTCATCACTTGCATGGTGGCTTTGCGTTCTAATTAATCGATAGACTGTTTATAAGACACTTTTCCACCAAGAATTATGTTTCATCTTATTTGATAAACTTCACCAGCTTGCTCCACATACCAATAAATAAATCAAGACATCTGGCTGTAATAAACTCTTTAAGTTTGGCTTTGGATATAACAAAATAGTTGCAATTTCTCCAATATCTTAGATATGTGTTCCCTCTCCGTTTGTAACTTTCAGGGTACCCCGAATGCCTCAACTTATCAATATCTTTCACTAAACCACTTATAAAAACTGCCTTTTTATTAGAAATTAGTGATTTATTAAAAGTTCAAGTTATATTCCCTTCTCACTCCCTTATGAGGGAACCCGCTTGAACCTGCTAAGTTTCATCCTGAAACCTGTTGGCACCAACTAGGTTCCATCTCGGAACGTGTCAGGTTTCAACATATTTTCTTTGAAACAAAAAAATGTCAACTGCCTCTGGTCACTGACGCGTCCAACATATTTTTTTTAAAACAAAGAAGCACCAACTGCCTCCAATTGCCAACGCCGAACGCTGGATTATAACCTAATAGGTTCTAACTGTGAAGCCTACTAGATCCTAACATATTTTCTTTGAAATAAAGAAACACCAACACCTCTAGTCACTAGCGTAGGGTGCCGGATTATAACCTAGTAGGTTTCAACTATATATTTTTTTTGAAACAAAGAAGCACCAACCGCCTGCGGTCGGCAATGCGGAGTGATGGATTGTTGTAACCTGGTGGATTCCAACTTTAAAACCTACTAGATTCTAAGCACCAACAGCCTCTAGTTGCCTGTATAGAGTGCCAGATTGCAACTAAATTTCAAGCACCGATTGCCTCCAATTGCCAATGTGGGTTGCTAGAGTGTATTCCAACAACAATTACTTTAAAATAATGACCTCATGATCATAAGCATCAGTCTTTGAAATAGAAGAACATTTTCCCTGCCATTTTATCAATAGTCCTTTTCTTTCTGTCAACAACATCAATTAGGCAAAAGGGACAATTATATAAAATTTTACATTTTTATCTGTTCAAGTTACACTTGGAATAAATCGACCAATTTCTTACATAGTATCATGTATATATGTGTATAAAATTAAGCCAATCTCAAGTTCTGGCCTTTCTCGATCATCCCAATACCAAATACATTAGAACAAATAAAGCCAATCCTCACGAGCCCAAATTTAGCCAAACCAACGTCAGGAGAGGGCCATAATTAGCCATTTTCACTAAGCTGCTTTCAAAAGTTGTCGAAAACATTATCAAAACAGAACAAAAACAAAAACAGACACAAAAACAAACACAACATGAAGGATCAAAACCACAGTTTCTATGGTCTCTTTCAAGTTTAAACTCCATTTTCTAACAACGAGGGGCCAAAATTTCACTGTTTTACATCTGTACATTCAATTGATCAAATGGCTATAAGAAGCGTTCTAAACCGCCTACCTATAATTCAGTATTTGTTGCAGATTTCATTAACAACATACAGCATAAGATCACACTGATTAAAAAAATGTTGAAGAGGTTTTTGTTATTTTAATTCATTTATTATTATTTATTCAGTTTTTAAATGATAATAAATAAATAAAAATAAATTTAAGTGTTTTAATTTTTTAAAAAGTGTCAACCAAAGGGTATTCAGAACTGTTATAACATTTCAGAAAAAAAAAAAAAAAAAAAAAAAAGAGCCTCTTTTCAAGGAAAGGTAATGTACACCCTGATGGTGGGTGTTTATAAATATTACGTAAACTCCAAAAGATCCTTAAGTTTTGCAGCTATTCAAAAATACACTATCTCTCTAAATTGTAGAAGGTTTAGAAGAACCTCTTCTTTCACAAAGCTTTCTTCAAGAATTCTTGTAGAAATATTTTTCATTCATTCTTGTTCATCAATGGTTAGAGGTTAGATTTCCTTTTACGTTTCCGCTTACAGATTATTTTATATAATTTAGTTTATGCATATATATTGAAAATCATAATTTTGATTTATGAATTCTTACAGTTTTTACATTTCTAGAATCCCAAAAAACCTTTTCACCTGGTGGTTAACCGAAAGAGAACATGCTATGGAACGTAGACTTCTTTAGCTACAAAACTCACGATTAGTCCCATATACAGATGACTCCATGAACGAACGTAAAATTATGAAGAATTTGCAGCTTCATTTACTACAACAGTCCTGCCAAATCTCAGGAGAACCATTAAAGCTTGTAAAAAGCTCACGAGATAGAAAACCAAAAATAACAATCTGAAATGAAGAAACAGAAATTTAAAAAAAGAAAAGAAAAAAATTAGATTCAACTTGAAGCTCAAAGAAAATTGGACAAATCTGAGAAATTCTTAACTGAAACAAAAAAAAAAACCAAAATTTAACAAATCTACAATTCTGAACTTTTTTTTCCAAATCTTTGATAGCAAACAGATCTAACTACAAAAATTGAAAAAAAAAATCCAACAAGATCGACATAATTTAACAAAAACACAAAATCAAAACACAGATATCACAAATATCATATCTCACAAAATCAAACTACAATACTAATTTCCATTTCATAATTTTCGTTTTACAATGCTAATTTGACAGGTTTTAAATTAGAGAGCAAAACCTGCATGGAGAAGGAGATTGGCTGACTTTTAGCAACGGTGAGTTCGGATCTACGGTGCAGAATCAATGCAGATGACCCATGGAACTTACTAAGTTCCAACCAAGAACAAAAACTAATCGATATTAAACCATTTCAACAAGAAAAAAAAAAAAAAAATCCAAACCTACAAACTAATCAAACTACATTCAAGAAAAATGACATGTAAAAGATTAGAAAAAACACCAAAATATCACATGATAACAAAAGCAGTTCAAAACATTTCTTATCTATAACAACATGATTATCATCCAAATCGTACTCTATCATTCAGGTGTCAGCCTCCTTCGCTGCTGCATAAACCTCCTTGCCAGAATTATAACTGGTATGAAGCACATCTGAAGCCAATGTGACGCCAATATCCTTCTTAGCCCTAAGGAATCTCTACATCGGATCATCCTCTTCGTCTTCCTTGTACTTCTCCACTTTTTCCTTCACCTTTGGCAGCGGTGCCGCCTTTATCTCCTCGTGAATACCAGCCATTAAAACGTCAAGTGAATGAACCTCGTCGTAGGCACCAGCGCCGCCATTACTGCAATCATCGCTAGCATCCTTGGCAGCATCATTCTCTTTGTAATCGATGTCGTCAAGGTTAGTGTCCTCATAGTTGTTGTCGCCATGGCCACTAGAAGAAGGAGGCCAAGCTTCATCAAGCTCCCAAATCGTCAGGAGCTTATCTATTTGTTTGAGAAGAGAGAGGAGAGATCAAAAGAGGAGCGAAACAAAAATAGGGAGAGAAAGAGTAGAATTTTGGAAACAAAGAGAGAAAAAAGGTGTAAAGAGAGGATTAGGGTTTGATCTAGTGTTCAGGTATGGACAAAATAGCAAATATATAATTATGTTTTGAAAAATATAAATAACAGAAAATGGGCAGTCATTAAAAAACAAAAATAATATAGCAGTTTTAATAAGTTGTGTATTTTAAACGCATTCTATATAATTTTCTCAAAAATGAAAAAAAAAAGTCTGTGGGACCCTATGTGATATCAAAAGGATCAAGAAGGTGGCCTATGAGCTGGATCTACCGTAGGAAATGTCCATCATACATAATATTTTTGATGTATCTATGCTTAAGAAGCATATACCTGATCCGACACATGTCATCTAATCGCAGAAGATACAAGATCGAGAAGACTTGAGCTACAAAGAAAAGCCTGTATAAATTGTTGAGCAAGATTTAAAGAAGTTGAGAAACAAAGAAATACCACTAGTTAAAGTAATTTGGCACAATCATCACATTGAAGGGGCAACTTGAGAACGTGAGGAAGACATGAAGAGGAAATATGCCAAGTTGTTCTAAGTTTTAAGGGCAAAACTTTCATATCATATAGGGTTGTTCTAAGTTTTAAGGGCAAAATTTTAATTATTTCTTTCAAAATTATTGTGTCACTAGTAATTTTTTTTGGTGATTAAATAGGATGGTGACAGGGACTCATGATGCAAAGACACTTTCATGCCAAATAAAGGAAATTAATATTATGAATATGATCCTTGGAATTATTTTGATGACATGATTACGATTAAGTATTATGATGATTTATATTAATTTGATAGATGTTTTTATTGAATGAAAATTTGTATTTATAGGTTCAATTGAAGAGATATTTAGATATAAGTATTGAACGAATGTTGCGATGAACAAGTCCACATAAAGTTTTCAGGATGCTAATTTCCAACCCAAATTTAGACCACTAAATGTATGCAACTAATTCTTTCTTCTCACTCAAAATTGTAGAGCTTTCCACAAAATTTCCAACGCCTACTCACTTGCACAAATCCGACATCAAAATGAGAAGTTATGGCATGTATACTATCATGATACCAGACAGTAACCTACCAGATGACGAAGGGCTGTTGATTACAAAAATTTGTCAACTTTCCTTATCTTCCTCACACATTTTTGACCTAAACAAATGCCTATTAACAACTGGAAAACTCCACCCAATCACATTGATTTCATGCCTTAATTCCTTGATTGATTTGTAAATAAAAAAAATCCAATTCCTTTTTTTTTATTGCCTTGATTGCTGCACCTTCATGATAACTCCCTTATCTTTCCTTACCTATCCTCTCACATTTATAGTTCTCTCTGCGTGTGTGCCTGTGTGTTAAAATTTTCCACGCTTAAAATATCATCCCGGCCAACTAACACGACAAAGGAAAGACCATAGGATTCCAAGGTATAGTTATCTCATATTGTGAGGCCAATATCCTTCTTAGCCCTAAGGAATCTCTACATCAGATCATCCTCTTGGTCTTCCTTGTACTTCTCTACTTTTTCCTTCACCTTTGGCGGTGGCGCCGCCTTCATTTCCTCATGAATACTAGCCATGAAAACATCGAGTGAATGAACCTCGTCGTAGGCACTAGTGCTGCCGTTACTACAATCATCGCCAGCGTCTTTGGTAGTATCATTCTCTTTGTATTTGATGTTGTCAAGGTCAGTGTCCTTATAGCACTATAAGAAAAACTACATTTAACAACATATTATTTACAACATGTAGTTTTTGAATGTCGTTGAAAAGTACATACAACGACATCTCCAACAAACATGCCGTTGACGACATTTGAAACAATAATTGACGACGTCTATATAGACGCCATATTAAAGGTCTCCTTTTAACGACAACAATTTCGTGTTGTTAAATTATTTAATGACAAGTATGAGATATCGTCAAAGCCTTGGAGATTCTACGACATCTCTTATAGATGACATTAGTCAAGATTTCGTCTATAAGGGGTGTCATAGAATCTCCAAGGCTTTGACGACATCTCCTATTTGTCGTTAAATAATTTAATGACACTAAATTATTATCGTTAAAAGAAGACCTTTAATACGGCGTCTATATAGATGTTGTCAATTTTTGTTTTAAATGTCGTCAACGGCATGTTTGTTGGAGATGTCGTTATATATCCTTTTCAACGACATGCAAAAACTACATGTTGTGAATAACATGTCGCTAAATGCAGTTTTTCTTGTAGTGTAGTTGTCGTTGCCATGGCCGCTAGAAGAAGGAGGCTAAGCTTCATCAAGCTCCCAAATCATCAGGAGCTTATATGTTTGTCCGAGAAGAGAGAGGAGAGATCAAAAGAGGAGAAACAAAAATAGGGAGACAGAGAGTAGAATTTTGGAAACAAAGAGAGGAAAAAGGCATAAAGAGAGGATTAGAGTTTGATCTAGTGTTCAGGTATTGGTAAAATAGCAAATATATAACTATATTTTAAAATATATATATAAAGAAGAACATGGGCAATCATAAAGAGAAAAAAATAATAGAGCAGTTTTAATAAGTTGTGTATTTTAATGGCATTCTGTATAATTTTCTCAAAATTGGCAAAAATAAAAAATGTGGGACCCTATGTGATCTCAAAAGGATCAGAAAGGTGGCCTATGAGTTGAATCTACCATAGGAAATGTTTGTCATACATAATATTTTTGATGTATCTATGCTTAAGAAGCATATACCTGATCCAACACATGTCATCCAATCACAGATGATACAAGATCAACAAGACTCGAGCTACAAAGAGAAGCCTGTATAAATTGTTGAACTAGATTTAAAGAAGTTGAGAAACAAAGAAATACCACTGGTTAAAGTAATTTGGTTCAATCATCAGCAACTTGAGAACGTGAGGAACACATGAAGAGGAAAAATCCCAAGTTGTTCTAAGTTTTAAGGGCAAAACTTTCATATCGTATAAGGTTGTTCTAAGTTTTAAGGACCAAATTTTAATTATTTCTTTCAAAATTATTGTGTCACTAATAATTTTTTTTTGGTGATTAAATAGGATGGTGACGGGGACTAGTGACGCAAAGACACATTCATGCCAAATAAAGGAAATTAATATTATGAATATGATCCTTGGAATTATTATGATGACATGAGTAAAGATTAATTATTATGATGATTTATGTTAATTTGACAGATGTTTTTATTGAATGAAAATTTGTATTTATAGGTTCAATTGAAGAGATATTTAGATGAAAGTATTGAATGAATGTTGCGATGAACAAGTCCACATAAAGTTTTCATGACGCTAATTTCCAACGCAAATTTAGACCTCCAAAATTTATGAAACTAATTCTTTCTTTTCACTCAAAATTGTAGAGCTTTCCACAAAATTTCCAACGCCCACTCACTTGCACAAATCCGACATCAGAATGAGAAGTTATGGCCTGCATACTATCATGATACCGGACGGTAACCTACCAAATGACGAAGGGTTGCTGATTATGAAAATTTGTCAACTTTCCTTATCTTCCTCACACGTTTTTTACCTAAACAAATGCCTATTAACAACTGGAAAACTCCTCCCAATCAAATAGATTTCATGCCTTAATTCCCTTGATTGATTTGTGAATAAAAAAAATCCAATCCTTTTTTTTTTATTGCCTTGATTGCTTCACGTTCATGATAAGTCCCTTGTATTTTCTTACCTCTCCTCTCACATTTATAGTTCTCTCTGCGTGTGTGTGTGTGTTAAAATTTTCCACGCTTAAAAGATCATCCCGGCCAACTAACACGACAAAGGAAAGACCATAGGATTCCAAGGTATAGTTATCTCATATTGTGATAATTGAGATTGTGAGCAAGTTGTTGTGGTCGTGCTCTTTCTCTTTACATGAATATATATTATATGTATATGTGACTACATATATATATATATATATGTATATAGATATATAAACCTTTTTTTACAGCTACGGTCTTTGGTTTGTAATTAATGATGTAATTATGTCTATATATATATATATATATATATATTAGTTTGTGATTAATGATGTGATTATGTCTATATATATATATATATATATATATATATATATGAATATGTTGATGATTTTCTTAGAAACATGACTGCGGTTTATGCACGAATATTTAATGATGATGTTGTGGGCCTTGTGGTTGTTATGTCTTTAAGAGTGACTTAAGGTTGCTATGAGAATATGTTTTTTTTGGATTTTTTGTTGTCTTCTAGATTTTTTTTTTTTTTTCTAAAATTCAGGAGATGGACTTTTGCTGATTTTTGATACTGGATATTATCATCTTTATGTTAGCTATAACGTATTTAATTTTCAGACCCTCACTATTTTTGTATGATTTTAAAATGAATTTATTGTTAAAACTGTTCATTGATTGTGAAATCTGGAAACTGCATGATGTCTGAATTTGAAAATATATTTTGAATTCAAATGACAGGATTTTGAGCTAGTTTTCTACTATTTTGTACATCTATATGTTACGAACGTCCAGTAATTTTTAAAGATTTTATTTCCTAGTGAAATATTTAATTTGAATTTTTGAACCAAGTCTGTTCACTGTGAATTTGATGCTGATAGTTTTGTGACCTGAGTTATAAAATTCATTGTAAATACTACAGGGTATTTTATCAACCAGGAAAAATTACTAGATGATTGTTGATAGGTTATTTATATGGGTGTGAAATTTCAGAATCATATCATTTACATATTTTAATATAAATTCGTGGAGTAAACTATGTTCTGTCTGATTCGTAGTAAGGTTGAAATACTGAGATGAGTTGGAAAATTGAACTTCACATGTTCCTTTAAGGCTATAAAATTTATGAAATATTATTACGTTAATTTTTAAATAAAGTTCTCTGGCACCTGACAGGCCAGGCTGCCAATTTTGTGGACAACAGTTAGTAGCTAGTTTAGTTGTAACAATTATTTCTGTCGTTATTTCTTTTGATTTTGTAATAGTGTTAGTATTTTAGAATAAATATTTTACTAGATATGCAAATGGTGAAATTTGGCATGAACTGTCTTGAAGACAAGCACACTGAGGGTCCTTGTCATCATGTCACCTTATGCTAAGAAGTTGTGAAAGTTGATTAAAAGTGTAAGTTTATCTCTCACCTGTGATATGAGCAGCTTGATATTGATATATATTTACACATATATGTATATGTTTTGATGTCATATATGGTTGAGCTAATGACAGACTAAGTTGACGAATTAATATTAAATGATTATGTTTTATGCTAAACCGGGACAAAGGTTGCCCATTAATAGCACCAGGACGAAGGTTGCCCGAAAGGATGGTACCGGGACAAAGGTTTCCTGTTAACTTATGTTGCTTCGGTAGAATTCAGTGGCTAACTTCCCCCGATTCTATCAGAGTTGTGCGTAAGTATACAACGCCAAGGGCCCTAGGATATAAAAATTAGATAACACATAATTTATGAGAAATGTTTTCTTATGATTAAGTACAAATGATTTAGAATATGATTCACGCTTTATCTTTGAGATTTAAGATGCTACTTTCTAAACGTTTGCTTATTAGTTTATTTTCTCATATCACAAATAAAGGTAAAAGAAGTATGTTAGCATGGAGAATGCCGGCACAAATGCGAGACGATGGTGGTTGCGGAACCTGCGAACAAATTATCTGTCAAAAGAATTTCACAATAGTTAACACTACTGGTTTTTTTTTCCGCTAACATGAGTTTTGTATTTTTTTTGTTTTGAAACTATAATGTTTTGTTTATTATAAAATTTGATAATTTAAAAAAATAATATTTGGTCAATAATGAAAACATCAGAAGACCGATATCTTTCTAATGTTGATTTTCTTAAAAAAACAAAAAAAAAGGGAGATTTTTAAAAGTAACTTTTTCAAAAAAATTAATTTGGTCAATGATCTCTTTTTTTTTTTTTGGCATCAAAAAGCTAGCTTTTTGTGCATCAAAATAGTTCCAGTTTTTTTTGTTTCCACCCTGGTTAGGTTCCTCTCTTCGATACAGTCATTTTTCTCTTTTCTCTGAAAAAAATTGAGACAGCTTCGGTGCTCAAAAAAAACTTTTTTTAATGCAAAAAAAAAATCATTTACTTAATTTCAAATTTTCTTAAACTTTCTTTCAAATTTTGTCAAAAAAAAAAAAAATTATGGTTTTGTTAACTTCTATTTGATAGCGCTTTATTCATCAATCAAATTATGATAAAATATATTAATTATCTTTTAAGTAGTGGACACAGTAATGTCCCGTAACGAAATGCAGACCGATCCGCAAAGGAGAAAGCATCGAAAATATCGATGTCGGCTTTCGTTCTAACAGAACTCAACATTGGAACATAAACTAGAGGGACAGAATGGAGTCCTGGTCGGTGGCAGGTTTCCCATCAGATTACAGAAGAGGGGAGTTTCCCAGAAATAAAACAGATTGCAGAAGCACCGGCTGAAGCAGGACGACCATGAGTAAAGTCAAAGTCATCATGTTCATCCAAAACGTTCTGATCGCCCATAGCTCCTTGATCTTGGCCGACAGAGATCCCAATATCAAAACTATTAGTGGGTTTGATCAAACTTTCCAACGGAATGTCTAATTCTAGGGCGCCTAGAGCATTGTATTATGAGCGACTCGGGGAGACGGTAGAGTCTAAAGCAGCGCCAGAAGCAATAGGTGTGGGGGCGTTGGAGTGTTAAGCGGAGGAAGTTGAAGCAGATGGGGAGTGACTGATACGCTCGCTAGTGCAGGAGTTGAAGCTCCGGTAAAATGCAAGGAAGACGAAGGGGTAGAAATTTGAAAAAATGATATTCCTGCTGACAAAGTGATAGGTTGTGGAGTGTTACCTCTTGAGCCTAGTCCTTAAAGAGCAATTTAAATGTTTGATATACCGTATTATATTGTATATAGAAAATATAATATAATACAATAAAATACATGTACGAGCCCTAAGAAAAAGAAGCAGAACTGCCAATGTTAATAGAAGCCATGATAGCACCGGTAGTGGGAAGGACAGAAATAATACTACTTAAGTCTCTTTCGTTGCCAAACTGATTAACTGGCAAACAAAGAGACAAAGAATGACTAAAAGAATGGACGGGAGATTGACCTAGAATGCTCTCCAATGATTGTGTTTCCGAGGGGGTAACAGAAAAAACAGAACCAGAGGTAAGAGAACCTTGGGTAGACCGTGAGCTTCGTAAGAGAGTGGAGTCACAGGCTGCAGAATCGAAAGCGAGGGAAGATGGAATGGAAAGTGTAATTGGAGCCACGAGGAGGGAATTTTGTGAAGCACACTTCTTAGAAATCTCATAAGTTTTCTTCTTGTGGCTCTCTTTTTCTTTCTCAAGCAAGCAGCCAAAGCATCAACGCCTACTTGAAGATTTTCTAATGTGTATCAGGAGCAGTGTCAACATCTTCAGAATTCTTTCTTCTTCTCTAGCACATTTGCCACGACTTTTTCTTTGTGAAGGATTGGAAAGAGAGGCCAGCTTCACTCCATATTCAAGAAGCAGTGAGTTTTTGGCCTAGTCGCTCATGAAGAAGTCATGAGAAGATCTGGAAACAATAAGCCGGAGAGATTTAGGGTCAAATAAGATTGTCGATTTTTTGACAAACTTACCAAGAATGGCAGTTCTGGAGGGGTCAGAAGGATATTTTAACTGTTAAGGCTGATATTCAATGATAGGAATCGCAGAATAATTGGCCACTTTGTAGTCCCAAGAACCAGAAGTTCTCAACAGATCCTCGGCCCAACCTTTCTCAGTAGCATTGCCTCCAATAAAGAAACTTGCAGAATTGGCACGAGGTTGAAGGTGACAAGCATGGGTTTGAGTGCGATAATTGCGAATAGAAGTAGCCAAGGCCAGCAACTTCTAGTTTACCGTTTCTATAGCTGCACGCTAAGACAAATCCAACAATTACTCTCCAGCTATTGTCGTTAAGTTGGTTGGTGCGAATTTTGGTTTGAGCTAAAAACTCATTGAAGCAACGATGAATAGGGAAATTGATACACTGCAATTGACGAAGAGAGATAATTAAATCTTCAGGATTAGCTGTCTCAGATCGGTCAAAGAACACCTTCAGGGATTTGAAGGTCGGTGCGAATTTGCTCAAGTAAGGGAGACAATGGCGTAATGAAAGGAATCTAGGAAGTGAAAAGGGAATTTGAGGTAAATCTAATGGAAGAAATAGCAGGGAACATTGTATGTGAAAGAGGAAATATACATTGAAACAAGCCTGTGTGAGGGGAATTTATAGAAAAAGGAAGGGAATCTTGAAATTTTGAAAAAGGAAGTTACCAACTTTTTGTAAAATTAATGATGATATGTCGTGTCATGCAAGTTTGAAACATGAGGGATCAAAATTCGAAATTCAAAAAATGGCACCAAAAGCAGAAGCGCAAAAAGCCAAATTGAACTCGAGCATAATCGGAATAACACAGAACGAAATGAAATAAAACTGAGTTACAAAAAAAAGAAATAATAAGCATTCTGTATTGATTATAAAAGAAGGTACATGTTAAACAGTAATACCAAACCAAGATAAAATCAAAATAGTCTGGGTCAAATTAATCTTTTGGATCTTCTCTTTCACTAAAAGAACTGGATTCCTTCTCAAGGTTCAATTTCTGGGCGGTATGAACCTGATAATCAACTCTAAAGAAGATGAAAAGTTTAGAGTCCGAAAGAGGAACTCTACACAATGACTTGCCTAAAGTTCACAGTCCGAAAGATAAACTCTACGTTCTACGGGAAGTCTTTTACTTCTTAACTGGCTTACTAAGCTCAGCTTCTAACATAACACTGGGCTATCGAGACCTAGCCACAGTGCAATGCAAGAATCATTGAGAGATTTTTGGTCAACTCTTGAGAGAGAAGCTCCTCCTTCTCTCTACAATTTTCTTATGTTTAGATCAGTCTTTAGATATGAGATTTAGACACTTAAATCAGGATTTTCGTACGAAAAACAAGATTTTTATTTCTAGAGTCGATGAGTCAGGGAGTTTTATCAGCATTGCTGATTGAAACAGGGTGGATTTGGGTGGTGTTGACTGGTTGTGTAGGTCGAGTCAAGAAGCATTGGAATCGAAGAGAGACGGCGAAAGATGTTTTCACAGAGGTTCAAATGCAAGTATAATTAACTGGTACTTTCATCATTTGACCTGCCTAAGAACAAATTCGATTTTTGATCACTTAAGCCACCAACAGTAGGTTTTTCTTCATTAGAAAAATTTGTGCGGAGAATGTTAAAGGCTGCTCCTTTTTTTATGAAGTCCGCTAGATCTCGATCACTAGAACCTTCTTAATTTTGTTTATATTTATGTAATGGTTTTTTTCGGTTTCTTCGCTCGACTATAACACTCCGAAATTAATTAAGTGTAATTATAATATTAAATGATGGATTAGTGTGCTATAATAAGTGTTTTCAACTTAAGTTTATCATTTTGTGAAAATTAAGAAAACTTATGTTATTTTACACTTTTAATAATTTTTAATTATTCTAAATTGTTTTTAATTGTTAATTGAAATTTTAATAAAGCAATTTGATTTAAAAACTATGTACTGTTGTACACAATCTTGTAAAACTAATTGTCTTTTCTTCCTCTATTTAAAACTCACTCTCTCTCTCTCTCCTCACTCTCTCACTCGCTCTTCTCTCTCCTCTCTTCCCCTCTCTCTTGGTTCCCTTGCTCTCTCTCATTCTCTCTCTAAAATTTTTGAATCAAATTTCAATTTCAAACTTCGGGTTAGTAGATTGAAGGCTTAGGAACGAGATTCAACAACAAAAACATCGTTTTAAAGCTTCGATTCGAGGTTAGTTTCTAAAATTCAAAAGTTTTTCTATTTTTCAAATTTTCTTGTATTTTGAAATCTAAGAGTTTCTAAGCTTAGAAAAGCTTCAATCTAAGTTAGATGAACTTAGATTAGCTAGAATACAGACTTTATTTCATAAAAAATGGATCAAAATCAAGATTTTTTATTTTTCCTCTATTTTCTTTATTTTTGGATTTTTGTGAAAATCTTGTTTAAAACTTGTTTTAATCTATTAAAAAGTGTTCTACTATGATTTTCTATTGTTTATGATGATTTCCCATGCTTGAGAACTGAGAAAACAGGTTGTATTGAAGAATTAGGCTTAGGGAAAGCCAAGACCCGTGCGTGAAAATTTCTAGAATTTCTCATATCGGCAGGCCGAACTTTGTATTCGGCAAGCTGGATTCATCCGACCGGCAGGCCGAACCTGGGAAACTTTAGCCGACTGGACTTGGTCATTCGGTAGGCCGAACTGTGCAGTTCGGCCAGCCGAACTAGGGGGATTGGCAGGCCGACCGAACCTAACTCAAATTTTGTGATTTTTCACTAGTTTTCACTGTTTTGAACCCTTATTGAAATTTCAACTTTATAAAATGATTTTATAAACCTAAATGGCACACTAGGATACCATGAGATGATTTAGTATCATAGGATACCTCGGGTTAGATACTAATGAACTAAGTTACTATGCGTTTAGGATTTGTGCGTGGATCCGCGGAGCTAACGTATAGCAGACCAGGATTACGATATGGGACACCGACACGGATATCAAGGTAGGACTTCTACCCATTTTCTTTGGTAGCCCGATTTTAAAAATGATTTAAGCCAAAAATGGGTTTTTATCAAATGTTTTCAATGGCTTATTAGAAAATGATTTTGCTTGAATATCTTTACAAACGGCTGATTGAGAAATGCTCATAATGAACCTCATAATAAATGTTAATGATCACATTTGGTAAATAGGGGTGTTAAATTATAAAAAGATATATGGGCATGATGCCATATCAAAGATCGGGTCGTGTAGTGAGCGACCTTGGGGCAGGTCCCGAAACCTAGCTGGGCCACTTCAGTGATGAGTATTTGGTTTGCCCGAAAGAATTAAAAAGGTACTCTTGACAAACTGATTTCAATGGAATTTTATTA
The DNA here is from genome assembly GCA_946598075.1 of Artocarpus hirsutus. NCBI lineage: Eukaryota > Viridiplantae > Streptophyta > Magnoliopsida > Rosales > Moraceae > Artocarpus > Artocarpus hirsutus. Next base: position 1,927 of record CAMOHE010026370.1, on the reverse strand, counting down.
AATAAAAATATTTATTTGATTTATTTAATTATTTACTTATTAAGAAAGTTCTAATCAAATATTTATCCGTTTATTTTAAAATATAGTCCTATTGAGCCTTTCGCTCACGTTTTTATTGTTTTAAAATCTTACCCCTAGGTGGATACTAGCTTAGGATCGGAGAAGAGCCCGCTGACCGGACTTACGACCAGTAGAAGACTGGGTAGGTTGTAATAGAGCAAACAAGGCATGTAAGATCTTAACTTATTCTTTTCTTTTTGACTGTTATTGTATGGTAATATTGTCAGTACTACATGTGTGTGCACAATATGTGGGCCAGTAAGACCCATACTCTTCCACCCCATATTTAATTATTTTAATGTTCTTTTTGTTTGCTCAATTATTATGACAGTTTATTCTATTCCCTTAAGTTCTTCTATTCGAACGATTTTAAAATTATCTCATTTTTATTTATTAATTTAATTCTAAAACCCTGTTTTTAACTAAATCTTTATTTAATTAACTTAACTAAACTACCACGTCACCTCCGGTACTCCGGGGCGTGACAGAATGGTATGAACCTTGAGAATTGTGCACACATAGGTACGACAATGGAATACCACTAAAAGTCCAAATTTTGTTTTCAAAAGTGAGAGAATGGCACCTAGACGTCGCTCGACAACGGATGCCGAGTTTGGAAACGATGAGGGCATGATGAGGGCTATGTTTGCAGCATTTCGGCAGATGGCAACAAGGGCAAGACCTGATGATTCCGAGGCTAGTTGTTGGCATACGTACTTTAAGGAGTTTCGACGTGCGTCAGTACCGACCTTTGACGGAACTGGGGACCCGCAGGTGGCAGAATATTGGTTAGACTCGATTGTGAAGCACTTAGATACGCTTGGTGTCCCAGCCGAGTATCGCGTGGAATTCGCAGCATATAAGTATGAAGGTGGTGCTAATACCTGGTGGAAGCAAGCAAAGCGCCTAGAAAACAATGGCAATATTGATTGGGATAGGTTCAAGGAGCTGTTCTACGATCGGTATTTTCCACAGGGATACAGGGACCAAAAGGCGGCAGAATTCTATAGGTTGCAACAGGGCGACATGTCAGTTTTGGAATATGAGGCGAAGTTTAATGAATTGGCTAGGTTTGCTCCCTCAGTAGTGGCATCAGAGAATGAAAGGTGTATTAAATTTCAAGAAGGACTTAAGGCTCCTATTCGATGACAGATAGTTGCCTTACGACTTTGGAATTTTGGAGAGCTTGTGTCATCAGCAATATCAGTGGAGAATAATTACGTGCAGTACTGTGAGAATCAAGCTAAGGCATCAAGAGGACCACAGAGGAGCGGCAGGAGGAGCGTCAACAATCGACTGACTCCGGGAAAGAGCAAACAGGGTGGCGTGAATAGCGACAGCAGTAGTTCATCCAACAACAGGTGCAGCAACCCCTACAACTTTCACTGTCACTATTGCCAGCAGCCAAGACACATCAAGAAGAATTGCCCAATCAGGAGTGCTCGCTTAGGACTTCAGACCAGAGAAGGAGCTAGTCGTCAGCCCCAGCTTCAGACTCTACCTTAACCGCAGCAATATCCTCAGCTTCTATTCCATCAGTTATCTTCTCAGCAACTGTCACATCCAGCGCAAGGACATCAGCAGCAGAGTTTTCAGCGTAACCTCCCTCAGTATCGAGCACCGAGTACAGCTAGTGTCCAGTCACCATCATCGCAGCAGTATCGGCCAGTTAATCTAAGAACTAGTAACATGGGTAGAGGTAAAGGAAAAGCTCCAATGCAGGTTCACACGATGACATCAGGGAGTTCAGACGCCTAGACCAATAACGCAGTTGTCGATGGTACGATCATGGTTTCTCAGTCCTTAGCACACGTGTTGTTTGATACTGGTGCCACTCATTCTCTCATTTCGAGCTCTTTTGTACATG
>CAMOHE010026366.1:0-10594 GCA_946598075.1 Artocarpus hirsutus | reverse complement strand
CTGTATTTTTCTCAGTTAAAACATACTTTTCATTTCTCGTCTCTAACCCTGATATCCCTAATCTTCATCTTCAAAATTTTGTTTGGAAAACCCGTGTCCTTTCTAAGATTAAAGTGTTTGGTTGGTTACTGTTACTTGGCAGGCAAATTGAATACTCATGATTCTTTGCAGAAAAGGAATCTTTCTCTCTCTTTGTAAAAGGAGGAGTTAGGAATTGCCCGGGTTCTTCCAAAAAACTGTAATGAGTTAGGCCCTGAGCCATTTGGATATGGTAAAACCAGCAAGCGGAGTCACCTAGGTCAGGTTGCACTACCAGCTGTCTTGGTGAGGGATTTGGTTAGAGGAGAATACAAGAATTTTTAAAGACTCTGAGGAAGATCTTTTAAGTCTGTGGGACAAGATCAAAATTAACACTGCCCTATGGATTCACCCACATAAAGAGTTCTCAGATTTCATGTTTTTTTATCTAGTTAGAAACTGGCCCGCAACTTTGTAAGTTACTTGAGTTAGTCGTTTGATAATGTTATTCTCTGTTCCCTCGAGATTGACGGGTGCAATCGTTGTCTTTTGTAATCTTTTTCCCGCTATCAATAAATTTATTCCACTTTCTTTATTAAAAAAAACAAGAATGAAATATCAACACAAGGAGACGTCAAACAAGAATATAACAAGTACTCATCTTATCAGATTGATCGGTTAAGATTGGCAGCCACAAATATATTTATATTAAACACAGGTTTCGTAAAATTCCGACCCAGTTCTGTGATTATTTGCTCTAGCATCGTTGATGTAAAAATAAAATATCTGGAGGTAAAAACACGTGATGACTGCCCAAGTATTTGGAATATGTGTAGACGTGATATGTTGTTGCATGAAGTAGAGTTTCAACAAATAATTAAAAATAAAAAATAAAAAACTAAAAATTTATGAAGTCCATTAAAAAAAAAAACAAAAAACTAACACTGACATAAAGTTAATGCCAAGTAGTCTGTGACCAAAGTGGTACAAATACTCGCTTTATATCATTTGGCGTAAGTAGTTCAGCAAAATTAAATAAATAAATATATTAATTAATCAATTCCTACTTTCCAATTCCCACACAAACAAGCCAGCCAGCAGTCGAGCAAATTCCATGGTTGTTTATTTATTTATTTATTTTTGAAACAAAACAGTTTTATTAAAAAGTTGAAAATAAGTACAAGAAAAAGAGGATATGGAGTCCACCAGAAAAACAAACTACAAAAAATATAATAATAAAAATAAAATAAAATAAAATAAAGTCATTACCTCATTAACACTGAAAGCATCACGCTCCAAATTTGTTTTACAGAATGTTACCACAATATTACCCAAAGTATCACCAGAACTGATTCAATCCGATCGAAATCCATGGTTTTTGTAGCAGCCGTTCTCGAAAGATCTTAAAAATAACAGTAGGCTATGGAGCCAAAATGGTGCTTAAAACACAAAAATTGCCAGAGAAATACAAGGAAAACAGGAAATGTCTGCTAATATATTCCACCATCACATCAGGACTAAATTGGGTCGCATATATATAAAGAAAATCTAATGCCATAAAAAATGAATCCAACACGAGACGAAAACCAAGGCCAGCAACAACACTGAGAAGGATGTAAAAAAACATTTCGTGATGACTCCCTTAACAATGGTTTTGGGGCTTGCAGCATCTCCACCCACAGGCTTATGGTCTTGATTAGGAATGCTTTTGGAACACATTGCATAATAAGAACACAAGAAGAGATTTTAGAAAAAGCGCACACAAGCATTTTGCACAAACACAAATGTAATTTATGTTATCGTTATCGTTGTTGTTGTTGTTGTTGTCATCTTCTAACTATTGTTTCTACTTTTGCTGTAAGTAAAAGTAGTGCTTCTTTTAAAAACACAATAATCTCAAACCAGGCCTACATTGTATAAGAAGCGAACTAGATATTAAATAAAATTAAATTCTTTCTTAAGCCCTGTCAACTAAAAATACGAATTTGTGTTTCTGCATAAACTCACATCAAAACTGAAAGAAAAAGAAACTATAACAAGAAGATCCATTTAAACAAATGAACAATCTGCACTAGTCCATGGTGGCTACTGTCATAGTTAAGAAGTCCTCGGCATATAAGAAGAATTATTTGACTGGCCAGGTGCCAGTATTCTCTAATGTTGGTTGTTCTCTCACACAGTTATTATTGTAGAAGATATCTTCTTACCTCAGACATACATAATTATGGTAAATACTAATTAAAGAAAGATTAAATTGCTTACCACAGAAAGTAGCTTTCTTTTTCTAATCACGATATGGTGTAAGATCAATATTGAAAGGCTGCCTCCCCTTGCTTACCCTCTGTCAATAATTACAAATCATAAGATAATGTCAATATCGAACAAGCAACAGAAAACAAGATGTATCAAGACAAATAAACAAGTTTCTGTTGATGCATTATTTTCTCGTCTTCTTCCCTCTTTTTCTTATCGTCTTTTGGGGAATTGGGAAGGTGGAGTTTGATTCAAATGTAACAAATTTTCTGTAAGAATCTATAATGCTACACTAAGTATACTACTAATTACCGACAAAATCATAATCATAATTTTAATTAATCATAATTTAGTTATTAGCACTATTACTCTTTCATTAATCATAATTTTAGTCACACTTGGAACGAAAAGAATCCTTCTTGTCAGGTTGTAAATTCACAATAAAGCAAAACAGTCCAAAAACCCACATAATAAACAAATCTCGGGTGCAAATTTCTATATGGGTTAAACCGCATGATGCTGGGCAAGTTAAATTGAACTGTATAACTTCCTGTTGATACCATTACCAATAGAACTTGATAAATTTGGCATAAAAATGGAATAACAATAACAAATCAGATTTAGATAAAGCGAGGGGCATACAGCGATTGCCACAAGCTCTTCAAGAAGTTCCTCCAAATGGCGCAAGGGCTACATTTATTAATAAGCAGATATTAGTAACTGCTTCAAATAGGATTTCATAATTTAGAAAAAAAAATTGTGGAAATCCCAAAACAGCATACATAGAATTATGTAGGGAGAATCAATATACTCACCCATTGAGTGGGACCATCAACAGGGGCATTCAGAGGATCATCATGCACCTAAGCAAGTTTAAGCTCTCAGGAGAAAAAAAAACACTATATAACATATATGTTACTGAGAAAAAAAAAAAAAAAACACCAATAAGAACGACCTTTGAATCCACAACTTCAAAAAAGAGGACATTATGGACATAGCTCTTTCTTCCTAGTTCCAACTAGAAGCAAGTGAATCAAAAGAAGCATAAAATCAATACTCTAATACAGGCATTTGGTGGTGCTTTGAGCATATGCCCTATACCTCCATGAAAATACCGTCAACTCCAACAGCAACTGCTGTCCTTGCAATGCAGGGTATCAATTCGCGAAGACCACCACTTGCAACACCACCACCATCCAACTATACAATAATAAAGACAGTTCAGTGACTTGTTGTAAAGTCCTTGAAATTAAAAGTAGAAGAAAACACGAGGTCAAGAATTCCTCAAAATAGAGAGAGAGAGAGAGAGAGAGAGTAGACGACTTACATTAATTCTTATTTTAAAAAAAAAAAACCAGAAAAACTTCCTAAATTGTCATCACTAGCCCAAAAGGATGCTTTGAGTGGATTATCATGAAAACTTCCAGAAATATAGCAGTTCCAACTTCTATAAAACAAGAAAAATTGAAAATACTAAATAAAAGAACTATTTGTACCTTTTTCCCAGCAGGCTGCTGTAACGAATGCGTAATATCAGCAACCTACAGAGATGCAACTAAATATAAATAAGATGGTTAAATCATCAAGCTAAAAACGTAGATGGACAACAATCTCACAAAAACCAAAGTCAACTGTTTACCTAAAGCAGAAGCAACGACATTTTTGAAGTTTCAGAGCAAAAATAATAACGAATAGCGGAAGAACATGTTCATAAAGAAGGAGTACAGAAGGCAAAACATAGGGACTGGCAGTACCCTATCAAGGAAAAGAAAACTTATTGAAACAATAATGCTGAAGCAAAACTTTTTATATGCATTTTAAACATTAGATTATTACAGCTTAAACCTTTATCTAGAATCTTGCTAGTCGAATCTAAGGTTTTCGACACCCAGTACATTTGTAATATGATAAGACATCTAATGTCCCCCGAATGTACAGGATTTTGCGTAGCTTTTGCTCCCTTCCTTCCAGAAATATTATGCTCTACGTATACTCAACTCAAAGACTCAAACTAAAGAGTGCTGGGAGTGTTCCATCGCAACCATGTTCGTACAGGTTCCCAACCAAGCTTTATTAATTAAAAACTTTAAACTGCATAAATTTTCTTATAGAATAATCAATTTTCTTAATGGGGGAGAGATGAAGGTCTATCCTTTACTGCCAGTGTTCTCCATCCACAACACAATTCCTCTTTGATTCATTAAAAAAAAAATGATAAATAGTAATAATAACAAAGATAATCAAACAATTGCTCAAAAAAAAAAGATAGCAGAAAAAAAAATGTTACAAAGAAGGGATAATAAAGTCAGTTGGTACTTAAAAATAACTATAACAAGAACAATAAAGTATAACACGGGAAGCATATCATTACTTACAACAGGACAATTTGCTTCTCTCAACCACTCCAAGTTGCGTGGATCAACAATTAAATCATCTAAAAGCCAAATGTAAATATATACTCAAAAACTGGAAGAAAAAAAAAGTAGCAAAATGCATCAATGACTGGTGAGGAAATGCTTGAAAAGCAGTATCAAGACTAAGCAACAATTTCTAGAGTTGGTTCATTAAAGGCCATAGCAAAAGTGAGGTGGGAATAAATCACACTGATGAAGGCCATTGACGAAGGCCAAGATCAACAAGTTTAACGTATGATATACAGAGAAATACAACAAAAGTAGATATGCCACATTCCATTTTTCCAGCTTTTTTTGAATTTTAAGTCCAATACTTTAAGATATCAGAAACCGACTTCCACCACTTATATAACTTACAGTATCCAAACATAGTTCCCCTTTCACAGACCATGATATTTGGATTTCCAGCCAGTCTAACCTTCTCAGCAGAATTTACCATTACCTGAATAAATGAAAATACTCAAAACATTTAAACCAGATAGACGCTTATGAAAAGAACACATACACAAACAGAAATGATGTATGATGAGCAAGTTACTTACAGAAGGAGCACAAAACTGGCCTTTCTTGATATTAATAATTTTTCCAGTTTTGGCTGCTGCGACTAGAAGATCTGTCTGTCATAATATGAGATTTCAGCTTAAATAGAATGTTAATGCACACTTCAAACTTTAAAAAAATAACTAACCAAGGAAGAAAAGTTAAAGCCACAAATTTTTTCCTTAACCTGGCGACATAAAAATGCAGGAATCTGAATAATATCTGCAACTCTCCCCACCGTTTCACACTAGCAAAAGAAATTGGATATTTAGAAACAGTTCATGACATCTCAAAGTCTAGGTTTAAAACTTACCCTACAGTTCATTTCATTTCCAAAAAATGGTATTGTCAATATTATATAATGAAAATTATCTAAAAATGGAAAGAGAAAAGGCAGAAAAGCAATTTCATACATGTGTGTGTATGTGTGTGTGTGTGAGCGTGTGATCTTTTGTGCATTCTTATAAAAAAAAAAAATGCTTCTCTGCATAGAACATACAATTAAATGTCTCATGTAGTGGGTGTGTGCGCACCTCAGTACTTGATATGAAGGGTATTTGGAGTATTGGCTGCTAAAAGAAATTGTCTTTTCTTGTTCTTCCTATCCCACTATTTAATCCATCAAAGTTTTAAACTTGAGAGAAAAACAAATGAAGTGAATTAGCACCTTATAAACAAAGGACAAAACATCTACTTCAGTAGGCTTACATATGAGTCATGAAAACAACCAACAACCTACTAATGAACTTCTAATTTAGTAAGAAAACAGGTAACTAAGTCAACAAGATTTCTACAAAGAGTCGCAAAGTCTTATCTACAGACAGGTATAAGATGGGTCATGCCATCTTTGGCACGCCAGGACTCCCAGCATACTGTTTCACACAAAGGCACCAAGTCCTTACTTTGTTGTTGAACCAATCAGGCCTATTCTTGTCACTACAAAACAGAATCACAAAGAGGCCTAAGCATGACAGAATATGACTCGTGTTCTCTTTTTAGACTTTTTTTTTGTCAAAATTGCAATCCCGTGGCTCTACAAGGTTGTCACCTTTAGTTTTGTTCTTCAAGCATACAGAACTCCTCCTAGTTTTTGTCATATCAATAATCGTTTTCCAAAACTTGGATTAGGTACTAGAACAGCAAGAAGTATTATTATCACGAATAATGGCACCTTTAAAATTAAAGCAAAGTATGGAAAGGGAAGAAACGAGAAGAGAAAGGCAAGGTGAGCATGAGTTCAGCACATTATATTAGCATAAGGAAAATATTCACAGCTTGTTATTTGACAATCACTTGCTCGCAAAACTATCATAAGGATAATAGTTTTTGTGGCAATATCCTCAGCTTTTTATTGCCTTAATTTAGGCTAATTGATTAGTTGTCATTAGCTATTAATAGCTAGATTAGACATTATCTTTCATTTGCTGTAATTGCTGTAAATTTGTGGTCAAACGTTCCTTATTAAGGAAAGCCATTCATTGTAAATTGTGTATATATCGACTGTCATTCAGCCTTAGCAATACAAAAGAAAAATTCTTCCCAATCTTCATGGCATCAGAGCCATTGTTCTTTAGTCTCAGATTAAAATCCTAGGGCATTTTTTCTGCTAACCCCAAAAACTGACGTCCGTACAAGCCCGCTCGTGCTCTTTGTGCATCAAGTCTGTACAAGCCCATACAACCCCGTATAGTCAAAAAAGTCCGTACAAAAAAAATAAAAAAAAAAAACCTCCATGGCCGCCGAGAAAGGAGCATCTTTGATGGAGATCATCCCGAGTGCTGTCAGCCAATCGGGAGCCTTCGATAGTCAGCCCTTTACCATCGCCGGTCACAAGTTGAATGGCCAAAACTATTTACAATGGTCTCAATCATTCCTCATCTTTATATTCGAGAAAGGGAAAGATGAACACCTCACCAGAGAGATTGTCCAGCCGAAAAAGGAAGACAAAACCTATCGAGGATGCAATTTAGTCAGGCCCAAATTGCTATCAAGCCCACGTGGCCCAATAGATGGCCAAATGGATCGAACAAAATCAGCCCAATCGAATTAGCCGTTCGTATGGTTCGATTGGTTCGATTACTTTGTTTGGAGACATTTCGTTTATCGTTTGCGATAATTTGTGCTCGTTTTTCAAAGTCTTTGTTCGACAAAATCGATCGAGCTGACAGTTATTAGCACGAACTGACGGTTATAACATATCTAGTCATGGACTGAAACGTGAGAGAGGCGTGATTCTTGCAGCAAATCGCCAATCGACACATGTCCCACTATTGCAGCTACTTACAATGTGCTGTTCCATTCTGCTAGACAGTTGGGAGTCACGTTTTTCCTTCACCCTCTATATAAGGAGATGAATATTCCATTGTATGGGAGAGAGACATATAGATACAGAAACTCTACCCATTTGCTTTCTCATTTTCTTTCTACTCTCTTGTAATCTATACTCAGAACACCATAGTGAAGTACAATGGACGTAGCTCTTTATTAACAGAGTGAACCACTATAAATCTCGTGTGTCATTCTTATTACAGCTTTATTTTGTTTATTTCACTCTAATTTTGTACATAAAATTGAGCTAATAGATCCATTTAATGGTGATTTGAGGGCCCAAGTTCCTAAACAACTTAATCTAGAATTCCAACATTAAACTGTAGATCCACTGTCTATAGTTTGGCGCCCACCATGGGGCCTTCAGGTCATCAACTCCAAGATCATAGGCTCATATTCAAATGGCAGACAACGTCGACAACCAGCATACTTTGGAGACCACAATTGAAGAGACTGAAATAATTCCTCAGGACAACCAACAAATAGAAGCCCTTTCAGCAGAAGTCAAGGCCCTTAAAAAAAAGGCTCCAGGAGCAGATGGCTCGTTCTCAGGAGGATGACAGAAGGTTGGAACAACTCAGCAGCAAGAATTTGGCTTTAAGAAGCCAAATTAGTTGTCAAAACTCCCAGATAGCTTCACAATCTTATTATTATCCGTACTATAGATATTTGACTATCCCAGTATCGTCAACAGCACAGTGGCAATCTCAAACGCCACAACCAGGAAGTCGGCAGCCCTACAGCCCAATTGGGAGTATGCAGCCCTTGTATACACTTTCAACTCCAGCACCAGCAACAACACCAGCAGCTTTTACGGCTGCAACAACTCCCACAATGACAACTACTACGACGGCGAGTACTCGTGTGAAATTCAACCGAAGTGATGATACGATTGAAAGAAACGCAAGGACAGAACCGACCGCTCGATCAAAAGAAGCACCAATTGTCACTCTGTTGACACTTGAGTCAATCCAATTGATGATGAGAGAGATGCTCGAGCAGAATTCTAAACTCGTAGAAGAAAAAATCGATCAGAAGGTTTCGAAAGTAACAAGCAAGAACCCAGCATTAGATGACACCTCAAAGAACATTTGAGATACCCCGCTCTCAAGAAGAATCACTGCGCTCGAGCCTTAGAAAAGAATCAAACATGGGAAATCACAAGTCTACCCCCAGGAAAGAAGCTAGTAGGGTGCAAGTGGATTTTTACAGTGAAGTACAAGGGAGATGGAAGTATCGACTGGTCCAAAGCATGCCTAGTGGCAAAAGGGTTCACTCAGTCATATGGGATTGACTATCAAAAGACATTTGCACCAATTGCCAAACTCAACACGATCCGTGTGCTATTGTCTCTGGTTACAAATTTAGATTGGCCTCTATTCCAACTAGACGTGAAGAACGCCTTCTTGAATGGAGACCTGACAGAAGAAGTATACATGAAGATCTCTCCCGGTTTTTAAACTCTCGGCACAAAAAATCAGGCCTGCAAGCTAAAAAGGTCTCTGTATGGCCTTAAGCAATCTCCAAGAGCTTGGTTTGAAAGATTTACAAGAGTGATACAGCGACAAGGATATTCTCAATGCCAAACCGATCATACCCTGTTCGTAAAAAAATCAGGGGGAGGGATATTGTCCATCCTAATAGTATATGTTGATATAATTGTCACTGCCGATTTTGAAGAAGAAGTGATGAATCTGAAGAATATTCTAGCCAAGGAATTTGAGATTAAAGACCTAGGAAATCTCAAATATTTCCTGGGAATGGAGGTTGCACGATCAAGTGAGGGCATCTCTGTGTCTTAGAGAAAATATGTCCTGGATTTGCTTACTGAGTGTGGGACGCTGGTGTGTAAACCAGCTGCACCCCTATGGATACCACTCACAAGTTGGGAATGGCTGAAAAGGGTGCTCCAATTGATAAAGGCCGATACCAAAGATTGGTGGGCAAACACATCTACCTCTCACATATACGTCCTGACATTGGATTCTCTGTCAGTGTTGTAAGTCAATTCATGAATGATCTCAAAGAAGAGCATATGGAGGCAGTCTATGGGACCCTGAGGTATTTGAAGTTAACACCTGGCAAGGGATTATTCTTCAAAAAAGGCTTTAGTCGAGAGGCAGAGGTTTACAGTGATGCAGACTAGGCTGAATTTGCCACCGACCGAAAATCAACGTCTGGTTATTGTACCTATGTATGGGGAAATTTGGTCACTTGGAGAAACAAGAAACAGCCTGTTGTCTCCAAAAGAAGTGCAGAAGCTGAATTTCGTGCTATGGCTAATGGAATTTGTGGAGGAATTTGGATCAAAAGATTGCTTAAAGAACTAGGGAGTTAACCTAGAAGATCCTATGAAGCTTTTTTGCGATAATCAATATGCACTAAGTATTGCCAAAAATCCTGTTCATCACGACAGGACCAAACATGTTGAGATTGATCATCACTTTATCAAGGAAAAGATAGAAGGCAATGTTATTCAGTTCCTCTACACACCAACGAGTTCACAGGTTGCTGATATTCTAACAAAAGCCTTGCCTCAAAAAAGCTTCAAAAACTTAAGTTCCAAGCTTGGGATGAACAACATTTTCAACCTAGCTTAAGGGGGAGTGTGGAGATATTCTCAGCCTTTTAATGCCTTAATTTAAGCTAATTGATTAGTTGTCATTATCTATTAATTGCTAGATTACACATTTTTTTTCATTTGTTGTAATTACTATATACTAGGGGTCAAACTTTCCTTATTAAGGAAAGCCATTCATTGTAAATTGTGTATAGATTGGCTATCTTTCAGCCTTGGCAATACAGAAGAAACATTCTTCCCAATCTTCAGTTTTGATTTTTTTTTTTGAAACAAAAATATATGAAAAATATATTCCTTTAAAAATATACTAAATAAATATTGATAAAACAAGCTACTCTTTCAACGTTAAACTCTTAGAAACTTTTAGGCTGGAAAAAGTAATCATTTCACAAAAGCAATTTTGCATGTAGAAGAGCATTATTTTGCGTGAGATAAGCACAATACAAGCTTGACGTTTGAT
>CAMOHE010026361.1:17335-34313 GCA_946598075.1 Artocarpus hirsutus | reverse complement strand
TAGATTACGTCGACGGAGAGCAGGTTGTGAAAATCCTTATATATTTTCTTCCTATTAATTTGTTGTTCAACCGAAGTGATTTAATTTGGTGAGATGAGCGACGAGTTTTTCTTTTTTCACAAGCAATAAATAATATATACTTATTATTGAGTTAAAAACGTATAGCAAAGATTTTAAATAATAATGGTGATAATTCTCATTCAGACTTTGATTTATTTAGTTCTTCAACTGTTGGAAGGGGGAAAAAAGCACTGGTTGGTGAGGAAAACAAGTAAGGTTTTTTTTTTTTTTTTTTATTTTGGGGTCCAAAACAATTCCAATACACTAAGCACTTAGTTCATTGATTTAAATATTGGATTGATGTTAACAAAGATATTATTAATTTTTTTTTAATTAAAAAAATCATATTACAAATCACGTTGGCCATTCAGAGTGACTTGTAATGTGATATTATCTATGTCAGTTGTATCTAACATCTCTTTTGACTTACTTATCGTATTTCTCTTTTGATTTCTTATTATCCAGCAACTTCTTGGCAGCCAAATTGCAAGCTAACCTTGTTCTTTGAATCCTTTGGGCGGTTTTAGTTAAATAGCTATCCAACAAAAACATATCAAAATGCAGAAATTGCAAGTCAAAAATAATGTTAGCCATTAATATCGACAAGGGTAGCATGATGTGGTGGTCTAACGGAAAAACTCTTTAATACCATCGTCACTTATTTATTATGGTATCTAGAGCACGGTTAGAATTTAAAATATTGATCTAAAAGCTGTAATATATAAAAGTTTTCTATTGTAATAATTTTTTATTTTTTATTATACTTACTGAGAATTTTATACTAATTATTGATTATAACCAAACAACTCATATAGACGTATCTTTGTTACAATTACTAATTCAATAAAATAATATAAATAGTTTAAACTATAATAAAAAAAGGAAAGAAAAACAAAAAATATAAAATAAAATGGCGAAAATACCGATGAATTTTGGAGCTATTTATTGTGGAACCAGGAGCCATAGGGACATATCAAGCTTTTTACAAACTTCGAGACAAGGAAACGACCACGATCAATTGTGATATGTTGATAAGATGCAGAAGGTTAGTGATGTCTAACAATATTCATAATTTTGTCCTTTTTGCTTGCCGATTGATTAAAAAATTTATTCACAAAGATACTCCTTTAATATATTCTTTTATTCCCATCTTTGAGATGTAGCTTTCTCTTCTTTTGAAAAGAAGACAAACAACGAGTAAAACGAGCACTTTACTTGTTAACACAATCATTAAACCGCTCTTCTTGCAGACGATATTGCCAAAACGGAAATAATTTTCTTATTTGTTAGCTATCATTAATCTTCAGGTAAATTACTTTAGTTGTATTAACCTTTTATTAAAGTGAATATTTAGTCCTTAAGCTTTTATTTTTAATTTATCTGTCCTTAATTTTTAATTTTAGTTGCTGCATGACCAATTTAACTATCAAATTAGTTAATTTTAGACTAAAAAATATGATAAACTGATCCACAAAGTTATAAAAAATATGATAAACCGGTCCTTAAAGTTATAAAAAAAGTGACAAATTGATCTTAAAATTAATAGTTTAACCATTAAATTAGCCCATCAGCAATTAAGATGAAGTGTTAGAAACTGATAAATTAAAAATAAAAAGTTTGAAACTAAAATCACACTTTCATGAAAAATTGAGGACTTACGTGATAATTTACTCTGAATCTTTTAATCACTAACCTTTTCAATTATAAGAGTGATTGTTTTTTCTGTTCACGAACAATTCAAGATAAGCCGCGTTCTTCAATTGGTACAACTTATAAACAGCACTAGTGTCAATAGTAACAGTCTGCAGATGACTTTATCTTATTTTCGTTCAATGATGAGCTTTACGAGGAAAATCATTCAAATGGCCCAAGCCAAGTTTTACTATTGTTGTTTATTAAGTTTCACGGTAGATTACAAAGAAGTCTTGTGCCATTTTACCTCCTTAAATTGCTTGGTGCATCAGAATTAAGGTTGTTCTAATCACCGCCAAGACAACTACCCCGGCTAGATTACGTCGATGGAGAGCAGGTTGTGAAAATCCTAAGCCGATTCTTTTGAATTTGCCTGGCAATTAACACACTCTGCAATCTACAAATAGCGGAAGAGACCCCAAAAACTTCCCAAGCTCATTCCTTTAGCAATAACTCTTTGTAATCTTTCTTAATTATAATGAATATCCTTCCATCCTAAAAAAATCTTAAGTTGAAGATGAACCATTCTAAAATCTCTATGTCCTTAATCAATAAATAATATATGTACTTATTAATGGTGATAATGGTCATAATTCTTCCTCGGATTGGAGCATTTCATTGAGACTTTGATTCATTAAGTTCTTCATTGGTGAGGAAATAAAGAACACTATCGCTAAGTAATTCAGAATGATTCATTCACAAGGAGTGCCACATGAGAGGCACTGGCTTTATTTACTTTCTTGTTGGTGGAGAAGCAAGCATTGACTTGATCGATTGTAAGCATATAAGGCTGAGCAAAAATAAATAGACAAAAAAAAAAAAGACATTACATAGAGGCCATGGCTTTATTATCTCTTTCAATAATATGAGTTGTCATTTTGTAACATGCAGCTACTGGCATTACATAATCAGATGAAAGGCAGTAAGCGCAATGGTCAAGTTGTTCCACTAGAAACAAACAAGTTAGGTTTTTTTTTTTTTTTTGTGGGTCCCAAACAATTCCAATGCACTAAGCACTTAGTTCATTGATTTCAATATTGGATTGATGTTAACAAAGATATTATTTATGTTTTTTTTTTAAATGAAAATATCACATTACAAATTAAGTTGGCCATCCAGTGTGACTTGTAATGTGATATTATCTATGTTAGTTGTATCTAACCTCTCTTTTGATTTACTTATCGTAATTCTCTTTTGATTTCTTATTATCAAGCAAATTCTTGGCAGCCAAAATTGCAAGGTAACCATGTTCTTTTAATCTTTTGGGGGGTTTTAATTAAATAGTGGTCCAAAAAAAACATATCAAAATGAAGAAATTGCAAGTCAATAATGATGTTAGCCATTAATATTGATAAGGCTGACGTGCTGGTCCAACCTAAAAGCTCTTTAGCACCTTTGGCTCATTTATTAAGGTGTTTGAAAGAGCAGTTGAAACGTAAAATATTGGTTTAAAAACTGTAGCCTGTAATAGCTTTATGCTGTAACAATTGTTTATTTTTTACTATATTTTGTTGAAACATTGCTTGTTGATTGGAGTCAAACAACCCATATAGATGTATCTTTGTTCGAATTACTTATTCAATAAAATAATATATATTAGTTTAAACTATAATTAAAAAAAAGAAAGAAAAACAAAATATACCAAATAAAATGGCGAAAATACCAAGGAATTTTGAAGCTATCTTTTGTGGAACCCGGGAGCCAAGATCTGTGGGGACATTGTCAAGCTTTTTACAAACTTCGAGACAAGTAAACGACCACGATCAATTATGATACGGTGACAAGATGCAGGAGGTTAGTGCTGCCTATGGTGGATCTAACCCAATTTAGTCTGTTTCTTAACAATATTCATAATTTTGCCCTTGTGCTTGCAGATTGATCAAAAACTTTCTTCAAAAAGACAATGCTACATTTTTCAGCTTTCCCATCTTCCCTTCAATATATTCTTTTATTCTCATCTTTGACATGTAGCTTTCTCTTCTTTTGAAAAGAAGAGTAACAATGAGAAAAACAAGCACTCTTATTTGTTAACACAATCATTAAACCTCTCTTCTTGCAGGCATTGTTGCCAAAAGGGAGAAAATTTTCTTATTTGTTAAAGTTCATTAATCTTTAGGTAAATTGTTTTGGTAGATTTTAGCCTTTTATCAAAGTGAATATTTGGTCCTCAACTTTTTATTTTTTGTTTATCAGTCCTCAATCTTTAATTTTAGTTGTTGAGTGAATAATTTAACAATCAAACCAGTTAATTTTGGACAAAACAAATGACAAACTGATTCTTAAAGTTATTAAAAAAGTGACATACTAGTCCATAAAATTATAAAAAAGTAACAAATTGGTCCCAAAATTAACATTTTTAACTATTAAATTGATCCCTCAATAACTAAAATAAAAATTTTAAGACTGATAAATCAAAAATAAAAAGTTGTAACTAAAACCACACTTTCGTAAAAGGTTGAAAACGAACTAACAATCTACCCTTAACCTTTTAATCACTTACCTTTTCAATTATAAAAGTGCTCATTTTTTTGTTCACAAACAACTCAAGATAAGCCGCCTCTCAATTAGAAGTAGATACGCTAGATAAAAGAGTGCTCATTTTTCTTGTTGACAAATAATTAACTTTCTGGGTCCGTTTGGTTTGTGTATTCTTTGGACTCAATGGACTTAAGTTTGGATTCGAGTATCAATAATCCTTTAAATGCATAGTTGTTTCCCCCAAAATCTGAATCAAATGAGTATCAAAAATTCGAGTTTTTAGAGTTCTGACTCCCCTAAACTCTTAATACTCAGATATCTTTGTCACAGTAAAAGCTAAAATTCTCTATCCTATATTTAAGAAAAAAAAAATTATAACTTCTTTATTTGATATCCAATTGAAATGATTCTATTTTCATTGTGTTTCTAGTAAAGAGAGAAATAAATTAGATCAATATTGCATATTTTTTAGGGTTATTAACATTAAGATTTTATTAGATTTGTTAAGAAATCAAAAAATAATTTTGACTATCTCTCCAAACACAAATTTCAATTTTATTCCATATTTAGATTAAAACTTAAATGCACATCCAAATGTCAATTCGGATAACAATTCAAATTATACAAATCAAATCAAATCACTAATTTAAATCCATTTACTAAACGGACCCTTAGACTTCTGTCAGAAGGTAATTATCAGTGATACGTTGTCTTCGCATCAAAATAGAGAAAGGACAATATGACTTTCATCCAAATTAGAAAATATTAATTATTGTATTGAGAGTCCTCTTTGTTGATTTTTTGAACTTGGTCCAGTTATAAAAAAAAAAAAAAAAAGATATTATTTATTTTTTAAATATTGGATTGATGTTAACAAAGATATTATTTACATTTTTTTAAAATGAAAATATCGCATTACAAATTATGTTGGCCATCCAGTGTGACTTGTAATTATAATGTGATATTATCTGTCAGTTGTATCTAACATCTTTTTTGATTTACTTATCGTAATTCTCTTTTGATTTCTTATTGTCAAGCAACTTCTTGGCAGCCAAATTGCAAGCTAACCTTGTTCTCTTAATCCTTAGGGCGGTTTTAGTTAAATAGTGATCCAACATAAACATATCAAAATGAAGAAATTGCAAGACAATAATGATGTTAGCTATTAATATCGATAAGGGTAGGGTCACCGATGGTCCAACCCAAAAGCTCTTTAGTACCTTCGTGACTCATTTATTGGGGTGTTCGAAAGACTGGTTAAAATACAAAATGGTTTAAAAACTATAGCATGTAAGAGTTTTATTATGTAGCAATTTTTTACTTTTTATTATAATTGTTGAAAACTTTATATTGTTTGTTGATTGGAACTAAACAATTCATATTAATGTATCTTTGTTGCAATTATTGATTCAATAAAATAATATGTATAGATTAAACTAGAATAAAAAAAATAAAAAAATTCAAAATAAAATGGCGAAAAAACCAATGAATTTTGGAGCTATTCTTTGTGGAACCTAAGAGCCAAAGATCTGTAGGGACATACCAAGCTTTTTGAGACAAGGAAACGACCACAATCAATTATGATATGTTGATAAGATGCAACAGGTTAGTGATGTCTATGGTGGATCGAACCCAATTGAGTCTGTTTCTTAACATTATTCGTAATTTTGTCTTTTTGCTTGCAGATTAAAAACTTTCTTCACAAAGACAATGCCCCCTTTAAGATATTCTTTTATTCCCATCTTTAAGATGTAGCTTTCTCTTCTTTTGAAAAGATGACTAACAATGAGAAAAACGAGCACTCTTATTTGTTAACACAGTCATTGAACCTCTCTTGCAGGCAATATTGTCAAAAGGGAGATAATTTTCTTATTTATTAACTATCATTAATCTTCAAGTAAATTGTTTCAGTAGTTCTTAATCTTTCATCAATCTAAACATTTGATCCTAAGCCTTTTATTTTTATTTATTAGTTTTAGTTGCTGAGTTATTAGTTTAACGGCCAAACTTGTTAATTTTGGAAGAAAAAAAAGTAAAAAATTGATCCTTAAAGTTAACAAAAAGATGAAAAACCGGTCCTCAAATTTCTAAAAAAAGTGACAAACTAATGTTTAAAACTAACAATTTAACTATTAAATTAGTTTCTCAGCAACTAAAATAAAAAATTAAGGACTAATAAATCAAAATAAAAAGTTAAAAACTAAAATCTCATTTTTATAAAAAAATTAGAGTCTAACATCAACCCTTAATCTTTTAATGACTAACCTTTTCAATTATTAGAGTCCGGGTTTTTCTTTGTTCACAAACAACTGAACATAATCCGCCTCTTTACCTAGAATGCCCAAATGCTAGATAAAAGAGTTCTATTTTTCTTGTTGACAAATAATTAACTTTTGTCGGAAGGTAATTATTGGTGATATGTTGTCTTCACGTCAAAATGGAGGAAAGGACAGTATGACATTCAACCAAATTAGAAAATATTAATTATTATATTGAGAGTTCTCTTTCATAATTTTTTGAACTTGGTCCGGCTATAAAACAAAAGATATTATTTATTTTTTAATAGCCTGCATTTAAAGTTATTTAAAAACTAAAGCCTTTGTTTGAGTTTTGCAAATTTATATCATTGGATTCAAGTTTATAGACAAATACCTATCTTTTCTTGATCAACACCAATTTTCAGAATTATTGTTTAACAACAATTCTAGCCCAATGTGAAGTTTTTTTTCCCCTTGGCCCACACAAATCTCCCTTAATGTAACCCACATCCAATTTAAAAGTCCAATAAAATCTCCCTCAAAATCTGCCAAAGAAATTGCAACATCATATTGGACAGAGTCAGGTCCATTGCAATGCAAGACCCGACAGAGAAAGGCTCATGTTTGACAGATTTAGTAAGGGCCTTGTTGTCGCGTGGCAATGTTGAGAGTGAACTCGATGCCATCATCAAATCTAAAGGACGCTTTGGAATCAAGTTGCAAAATCCTGAGAAAAGGGGATGCCTCTCTGTTGTGAATCTAGATGAGGGGTGGTTGTCACAAAATCAGGGGACGGAACCTGAGATGGTCAGGCAGAGGCGATGCAATCGTGGGAGATAGTCAGGGTGGGTTGACATTTGGGTATGGGAGGAAATCAAATATTATGGCCCGTTTGATATTATTTTGAGAGTTTTTGAAAATATTTTTTGCACACTTTTTAAGACAAATATTTCAAAAACACTCTAGCATAATTTTTTAAAAATTCTCATTTTTCAAAACAAAATTATTTTCATACATTTTAAAAACACTATTAAATGGACATACTTGTTTTTCTTTTCTTAATTTATTAATTTTGATTATTTTCTTAAGGGTATTCCTGTCATTTTAAGGGTCAAAACTACATGTTGATTGAAAAAAAGTAGACATTTGCCTATTAATTTAAATCTAAATCTAATGGTATATATTTGTAGGTATTACAAATAAAAGGTATACTTTTTAAATAACCTGGAAAAAATAAAGTAAAAAAGATAAATAACTTAAAAAATATTTCTTATTATATTTGAAAAGGTATAGCTGACCTAAGAGGGCCATGGTCCTACGTTATTAATTGAGATTAGAGGTTGGGATGAAAGAGGAGATTAAAGTAATTCAGGTATTGGACCCCATTCACCTAAATCCTGCCGCCAGACACAAAACTAAACTTGCATCATTAGAATAACTATGCTCACTTCGTTTGGAGAGCTCGTTTAAAAAACAAATTCAGTTTATTACAGTGTAAAACTCTCATATGCTACAGTAAGTTGTTACAGTATAAAGCCTCACATGTTACCGTGTTAAGGCTCTAATTTTAAGTTCTAACTGATTTTTCAAATAAACCCGCTATGTATTCTACTCTTTGGTAGATACGTTCACCGTTTGAATCTTTGCCCCAACTTGAATAAGTTTTTGGTAATAAAGCAGAGGAATAGTTCAAAATAATATAGATGATGTCTTGATAATTTGATTCCGTTTAAATTTTAATTGTTTTGAAGCATTTTTTACTGTAAAAACTTTTGTAATTTTCGTCTTTCTTCCTACACCATAGTTTGATTTTTTCAAATACCAATTTTCTGATATAATATTTATTTCATATCTAAACTTTTACATTCTAAATGTCAATTTAAAACAATTATTCAAATTAGATAGGTTGAAAACCACAGGTACAAATCACGGTCAAAGTTCAAAATCTCACCGCTTTGAACTCGCATACGAAACGGATAATCTATTGTCCAGTTTTAGAAATGTTCAGTTAGTCATGACCATTGCCTCTACAAATAAAAGACAGCGTTTTAGTCGAAATTTGCATTAAAACATTACGCAAGCAGTCGCAAAACCAACTCAAATAATGCTGTACGGATTATGCATATTGGACGCGTTAACGCCTCGGTCCGGGTGCCAACGTCTGTTGTACATGTTCTCCAAAACAAAACAATAATCAAGTAATTTTTGTCTTGCACATAAAAAAAAAAAAAAAAGGACATTCGTCTAAAGTGAGACATCTGAGTAGGCGTGGCTATCTTGCTCAGAATTTAACATATAAGGTGTTTAAAACTTCCGTTTTAACTCATCAGTTATAATTATAAATAATATAAAATTTTCAACAACTACAATAAAAAGTAAAAAATTACAACAATGTAAACACTGAGCACCACAGCAAAGGAAACAAAAATGCAAGCGTTATGGAAAGTCTACATGTGAGCTTGCAAAGATTTTGTTTTACAAGCTAATAGACTAGAAACAATTAGGAGACCAAAATATGCTTCGGCGAATTTTTTTTTTCTCTCTCAATCTAATTTTTTTTTTAAGTATTGAGAGTAATTTGAGTTTTCAGTAATTATATTTTTCTCTCATAATTAAGATTTTTACTGTTCGGTCAAGTAAACTTTAAATAGATAGAAACGGATGAGCAAAAGTTGTCTAGTTTGGAAGAAGAGACTTACTGATTAATTTCCCTACTCGAAGCAAGGTGAAAAGGGAACCTCAGTTTGGGAGATTTATTAACTTTGTCCTTCCAATTTAGTGCAACATTAGTTTTTCCTTCCATTTAAATGATGGAAGGGGCAAATTTATCAATGTTTTGAAATTTGAAGGAACAAAATAACAGGTTCTATATGCTAGACTTGTTTCCATTTATATTAGGTAGATTGGTCTTTTATTTCTTGCAAGGCTATATAAACCCCTCTATTAATTTATCAACTATATTTTTTATAATTGAAATAATATTAAATTCTGATCTTCTTTTCTCTTTCTTTCCTTTTTTTTTCCCCCTCTCTTTTGCATTGTGTAATCTCACGCTACATTTAAACAGCAAACTGAAAAAAGAAATGGTTACGGCCATGCTACTTAATTAAAATAAACTCAACACTACTTGACATCTTCACCTTTGATATTATCATGCTCGAGCATTGCTTTCCGGCTTAACGACGCCGGATGCGGCTAAGAGATATGGGGTGGGGCCCACATGTTAAGGGGTCACATCGTAAGGTATTGATTGTGACAGAATAAATAAGGCATATTTTTTTAATTTTTTTGAAGTAAATAATAAGTTTTAAAACTATTTATAGTACCAATAATAAAAAGAAAATTTGCCGATAAATTTTTTTTACTTATGATATTAGATAATTTTCTATTTTCTATTTCCTATTTTCTAGTTACCAAGTAAATTTTTTATTTATTATTATCTACTACAAATATTTTTAAAACACATTGTTTTCTTCGAAAAGTTTTGAAAAAGTGCTCCAAAGTAGTTACATAAGTTGCAAGATTATTATCACTATTTTTCTTGAGGATGTATTTTTCGTAGGGAAATCCAAATGTAATCCGACCAGACCCAATGGTAGATTTATTTGTAGACGAGTCTAAACCTATTACTTCCGAGAGCGTTGGAAAAGTGATTGATGGAGTGCTACACTTGAGTTGTTATTTGGTTTTTGTTGTTTGTCGTTGAATCTTAGCTTATCCACACCACACGGGTCTAATTGGGACAGAACCATGGAAGAGTGAGGCAAACGCGATTTATGATGGTGATGTGAAAACTCATGAAATTTGGAAAAGAATATGAAGCCATGCCCTAGCCAGACATATGTTTCCAAGGTTTTGGCATTTATCCAAAAGTTGTTTGATCCGTTTATATGCTAACAACGAACAAGTTTATTCTATATTCAAAAGAGAGAAAAAAAAATATGTTTTTTAAATGTCTTTTTCTAGTGATGACCTCAACCATTAGAGCATATTTTTAAACCTTTACATCGAATCTACAGTCACTTCTTCTTTGTAGATTTAATAGATAAATAACATATACCTGCAGACTTTTTTTATATTCACAGGAGAAATGACCTTGAAAATATATATTAGTAAACGAAAGAAATCTCCAGGTATAGAGATGGAATTAAGGAGATTCTTTTTTTCTTAGAAGGACGAATTAAGAAACATTTTTAACCCATTTGTGCATTAACAAAGTTAGAAAAAAAATACGAAGTCTAATTGGATATATTATCTTCTTAAATAATTGGTCATGTTAAGGTTCATATTACAATCATGGACGGTTGTATATTATCTTCTTAAATAATTGGTCATGTTAACGTTCATATTATAACCATGGATGTAAATATCGGTGAAATTTTAAAAATTTTAGTAAAAATTTCAAGATACCAAAATATCTTTCTACTATAATATTGATTTCTATATAATATTATAAAATTTTAAATTCTGAAACTATCATGAATAGCTATCATGTCATCTTATTGTTGGTTTTCCAAAACAATTTTAGCGAATATAAGCAGAAGCATGATAAAGATGCTGAATGTATATGACAATAACTTCTTAAAATTTTTGTAAAACATGCTATAGAATATATTAATTTAACGCTTAATAAATTTATGTAATATGCTTACCGGTTGAAGCGATGAGGACATAAAATTTCTTTCCGGAAAAAAAGGTTCTCTTAGCGAAACCACCGTCCTCCTCACCTATTTCTTGATACTAAAGAGATGAAAGTGTGGGCGTAGAATATTTTAGAGTCATCCATTTGATATAATTGTTACATATAAATTGATCATCCATAAATAATTTATATAATTAAAAGTAGGAAAAATTTATTACCTCTCTAATTACTTCTTTATCCTTGAGTGTCATTGATTCTCTAATGAATAATAAATCCATAAATTGAATCACGAATTTGAGTGCAAATATTATTCAAGACCTGAACCAATACTCATGTTTGTTTCTTATTAGAGAGAATATATTCTATTTTGTAATATTAACATCTTTGTTATTTATTTCACTATGCTTTCAAAATATATGGGACAAGATTAAATTCTCGAATCCTTACTAAGTAAACAAAAAGGACATACTTCTACAAACTGACGTCTTGTCACGCCCCAAAGTACAGGGGTGACGTGTCAGTTTAATTAAGGTAATTAAGAAGAAATTTAATTAAAACACAAGTTAAAGAATTTGATTAATTAAGAAATAATGATAATTTAAACAAACATTTATAATAATTAAACAAATAAAAATAACAAAGTAAACAATAAAACAATAATAATAATAATGAAAGAAAAGAAATGCGAGTTGGGTCCCACCGACCAACAACTTATACATACATATAGTATCGACAATACTAAATTACAACTGCAGTCCAAAATAAAGGGAGAAAGTTAAAGTAATACATGCCTTGATTTTATAATTCAAATAACCTAGTTGGCTCTTTAACTGCTCGTAAGTCCGGTTAACGGACTCTTCTCCGATCTTAAGCTGTGTTCTACCTAGGGGAAAGATTTAAAAACAAATAAAATATAAACGAAAGGCTCAGTAGGACTATACTTTTAAAAACAGATAAAGAATTTAAATACAAATTTACCTTTCAAAGAAATAATTCAAAAATAAAGTTAAATAAATAAATTCTTTCAAATAAGTCTCATTAAAATAGTTCGTCCAGAAAGTAAATTTTATCTTTATTGGGTAAACCATATATAATACCATTGCAGTGGTCTAGTTGGGTTTCGGGACCTGCCCTCAAGGTTGCACGCTACATGACCCGATCTCTGATATGGCATCATACTCGTCTATATATTTCTATTAGTTATCAAATATCTCTTTTTACCAAGTATTTTCATTTACATTCATTATGATGTTTATTATAAAAATCACCTCAGTCTACTATCTATGAAAATACTCAATGAAAATTTTTTCAATCAATCATTGAAAACATTTTGAAAGAAGTTATTTTTAAGGCTAAAATCATTTAAAAGCTCGGCAACCAAGGAAAGGGGTAGAAGTCTTACCTCAATACTCATATCGGTGTCCCATACCGTAGTCTCGGTCCGCTATACATTAGCTCCGCGGAACCACGAACAATCTTAAATAGAAACTAGGTCTATCATTATCTGGCTTGAGATATTCTATGTTACTAAACTATCTCATGGTGTCCTAGTGTGCTATTTAAGTCTACAAAATCATATTATAAAGTTAAAATCTCAATCGGGGTTCAAAACAATGAAAACAAGTGAAAAATGACAAATTTCCACTATACCCGGTTGGCCTACTGGTCTCCCTTGTTCGACCTGCCGAACTGTGCAGTTCGGCCTACTAGCAAATCAGGTCTGGTCGACCGAACTTTTCTAGGTTCAGCCTGCTGGTCTATGAATCCAACCTATCAAACTCATGAACTGAAAAATTCTAAAATTTTACAGAACTCAAGCCTCGGCTTCCCAAGCTCCAATCCTCGATTTCAACCTGTTTTTCTCAATTCTCACGCATCGAAAACACTCACAGATGATAGAAAAATATAATAGAATACTTCTAAACTAGTTTGAACAAGATTTACAAAGAAAAATCTAATAAAATCCAAAAATACAAAAATAGAGGAAAAATAGAAAAACTTGTTTCAAATCCGTTCTTCTTCAAACTAAGCTTAGATTCTAGTTATTTGAAGTTCCTCTAACTTAGCTTAAAGGTTTTCTAAGCTTAAATGAACTTAGATTTCAAAATATAAGAAAAATTGAAAAATTGAAAAAGTTTTAAAATTTGAAAACTAACCTTGATTTTAAACTTTGATTCGTAGTTGTAATTGCTAAATCATGCTCCCAAGCTCTCAATTTGACGGGGGATTGAAATTTAAACCCAAAAATTTTGAATCAAAAGAGAGAGGAAAGAGAGAGAGCGAGGCAGAGAGAAAGAGCGAAAGAAAGAGAGTGAAGGGGAGAGAGTGTGTGTGGCGAGAGTGAGGAGAGAAAGAGAGAGAGTGTATAAATAGAGAGAGAAATGGGCAATTTCACTGTGTAGAAACCGTATGTCGCCCACGGTTTTGCAAAACAAGATATATTTGACAGTTAACAAATTGTTTTATTTCAAAATTTAAAATAATAAATAAAAATAATTTAAAGTAATTAAAAATCATTAAAATAATTAAAAATAACATTAATTTATAAATTTCACAAAATAACAATTTTAAGTTTACAACATTTATTATGGCACACTAATTTATCGTTTTACACACTAATAACATTTAATTAAATTATGGGGCATTACACGTCTGCTAATAACGCAATATTAAACTCATCTTATATATGACTGTCGATTAATATGATTAAAACTTGCTATATTTTAACAGAAATTATTTAACTGTTCATATTACATCGTCTCAATCTTATATAATCTCATTATATACAGTACACTCATTTAATGATTCACTACATTAACGATTCGGATAAAACCGTTTCATTCTCTGTGAAAACAACCTGAACTAGTAATGCTCAATTAAAGATTCCATCAAAAAATAACAAAAAAGACATAAAAGGACAGCGTAAAATTTTATATGGTAATCCATAAACCTTCATGCCAGAAATTTGAGTCATTTATAAATTATGTATTTCGGCTTACGCACCATCGTAACTACAGTTTAAGTTATAGTTGTCGTGAATCAGTATGGCCCCAAAATAGAGGAAGTTAGATCAGTGGACCAAAAAAAGAAAAATTATATATCATACATATATTTTCGATGTGTTAAGTGATAACCACCATATATATAATAGAAAGCATAGACATCTAAACCAGGTAAAAACCCTACAAACTCAATCCCAGACTAAC
Organism: Artocarpus hirsutus; assembly: GCA_946598075.1. Taxonomy (NCBI): domain Eukaryota; kingdom Viridiplantae; phylum Streptophyta; class Magnoliopsida; order Rosales; family Moraceae; genus Artocarpus; species Artocarpus hirsutus. The sequence goes on along the minus strand of CAMOHE010026361.1, from coordinate 19,977 downwards.
TTTATTAAAATAAAATAAAAATACAAAGTGAAAGTAAAAATTCTTGAGAATACAGCTTTAAGGTGTATAGACATATAAAACAAAAAATAAACTATATAAAAAAAATCTTCAAGGGCAGCTCTAGGGGTGGAGGGAGAATCCCAAAGCCTACTCCTAGAAGGACACATTAGAACCTTGTGAGGACAAAATCTTGTGAGAAAAATCTAGAGGAAAAAGAGTGCTTGATTTTGTACTCTAGTAACCCAAAATTATTGCACTACAATTTTCTGCTTCAATTTCCATAATTCCTCTAAATAATCAGGCTGCAACGTGCTAGTGACGAAGCCGATTTGGACCTTTTTTTGTTTTTTTTTTCCCCTTATAAGCTCACCCCTATGAATTTTTCTAATAATATCATTTATATGAATCTTTTAAAATTTTTTAATTAGACCCCATTTTGGCTTTTAGTGTCTCGTATTTTAAACTCAAACCGATAAATAATCAATAATCAATTATACTACTATACAAGTTACAATGTCGTGAATTACAGCCTTAAAAAGTGATCTAATTAAAAGCTTGATTCATTTGGATTTAAAAATATATGCTAATATTTAAAAAAATAATAATACAGTTATTTTAGTTCAAAAAAAATTCCCCTGTTTATTACTCACTCCGCCTTGTAGAATGACTTGGCAAAGTGATATGAAGAACGCGGACTTCAATAAATGATATGGGAAAAAGAATAAATTAAGTGGTATACTATTTTTTACTATCACTGTTATGTTCTCACTTTTTATACGTTATACATTCTCATAGAAACGGTGGAAATGAAAAACAATGCCACAAAGCATACGAGTTGTGAGACCCTGACTTCCCTTTCCCGTGGGCTACAGATCCAAACAGAAGCCGAGCTGGATCATATGTGTCCCAAAAACACAAATCCAAAGTTGTCTCCATGGCATGGATAAGAACGAGCCCAGCCCACAACCTCATGGTTGCTTGCAGCCCACAAACAAATCCGACAGGAGTGTCTCTCTTTGGAAATAATTGCCTAAGTTGCTGTTTGGCTAAACGGTTCCCACCACAAATTCAGTTATAAATAGTATAAAATTCTTACATGTTATAGTAATAATTAAAAAAATTATTATAGTATAAAGCTCTTACATGCTACAATAAAAGTAGTTCTAATTAACGGTTCCCATCACCCTTCCAAATACCATCTAAGTGGGTGTTTGGAAGAGTGGTGGGAACCAGTGGTGGAAACCACTTTTACTGTAGCATGTGAGAATTTTTTACTGTAGTAAATTTTTTTATTGTTACTGTAGCATGTGAGAACTTTTTACTGTTCATAACTGAGATTGTGGTGGGAACCACAATTGCCAAACGGGCCCAAGTTTCATATGAACGTGAGAAGAGGAAGAGTAAACATTAGAAACGCTTTTAGCCCTTTCAACGTTTATTTTTCCTAATCACGAAATTATTTACTTTCCACTTTCTCCTTCGTAGTTTGTACATATTTATCATATATGTGTAGTTCTTCTTAATTCAGTTCACATATTTTATGTGGTACAAGATAGTGTAGGATATGCTTTATATTATAATGATAGTCATTGTATTATTGCTTGTCATATTTTCCCCCCTGTTCGTAGAGGTGGCTGTATATAGACAAAATCACATGATAACTTTGAGACTGTGATGCGGATTTAGGCTTTGTTTGAGAAATACAGTTCCAACTTACTACAATCTAAAGCTCTCATATGTTACAATAAAAAGCAAAAATTTGCTAGCTCTCCTATACTACAATAGTACTTTAAGTTCTAACTTACTTTCAAACACACCATTAAGCTTCTTTAACGTATTGGAACGTGAAATAGACCATCGTACACGTAATGATAATTTTTTATACGACAAATGTTGGTTTCAATCTGTACGTAACAAGCAATTGATAACTTCTTATTATGATATTTAACATATTCGATAAGCAATATCTCCTCTTGCAAAAGGGCAAATTCAAAATATAGAATTTGAAGGAAGGAGGCGCTGAATCCATAAGCTACTATGAAACAATTTTGAGATTAGGGTTTTGTAGTGTAAATCACCTTAAGTGGCCGGGCTATATATCGTCGGTACCAGTGGCAGAGTCAAAAAATATTTTGGGTGGGAGTACAATAGAAATAATATTTTATTAAATAGAGACAATTATATATTTTAAGTAGGAGAAGTTATAATTTTTTTTTTTTAGAAATAAGAGCACAACAACACATCTTAATTATTTAGTGGGTTATGGTTGTATTTTTTCTTGCAAAATAAAGACAAATTTATAATTTTTAAATCATTTTTGGGAAAAAATTTAAAGTAAAATATATTGAATGGTGATACATGCCCTCACTCATTTATATAAATGAGGCTTCATCACAGATTATAGTGGTTGGTGGAGGAATTTTTGAATATAATGATCGTGTTATTTGGTGTGGAGTGTCTAATTTTATCAGATGCATGTTAATGACCACTTCTAAAATATTTTTCATTTTTTTAGGAAGTCTTGTTGAAATTGATAAATTGTGATTTTCTTTAATAATTATAATTTTTTAATTACAAGACCAATTTTTACTCAAAAAAAAATTAAATATTTAATTCAATTTTAAATTTACGGTCCAATATTT
>CAMOHE010026358.1:0-12871 GCA_946598075.1 Artocarpus hirsutus | reverse complement strand
GAGGGATTAGGGTTGAGGGGGGGCGAGGGGTGAGGGGGGTGGGAGGGGGTGAGGGGGCAAGGAGGGAGGGGAGAGGGGGGTGGGTAGGGGCAAAGGGGTAAGGGGAGAGGGGAGAGTGGGGGGCCTGGGGAGAGGGGATGAGGGGGGAAGGGCGAGGGAGGTGGGTGGGGGCAAAAATGTGAGGGGCAGGTAGGGGGTGGGGGGCTGGGGCGAGGGGCAAGGGGCGAGGGACGAGGGGGGTGGGTGGGGGCGAGGGCGCTAGGGGCTAGTGAGGGGTTGGGGGGTTGGGGCGAAGGGTGATGGAGGAGGGGGGTGGGTGGGGGTGAGGAGGGGAGGGTTGGGTGGGGGCGAGGGGGCGAGGGGGAAGGGGCTGGTGGGTGGGCTAGGCGAAGGGGCAGGTGGGGGGGTCACGGTGGGGGTGGGATGGTGCGAGGGGGAATAGGAAAGAGAAAGGGATGGGGAAGAGGAGAGAGAGAGAGGGAAGGGAAGAGGATAGAGAGGGAGGGGGAGCTTACCAACGGCGAGTAGGCAATGGCGGCACGGTGGAGGTGATGTCGGTGGAGGGAGATAAGGATTTTAGAGAGAGAGAAAGAGGGATTTGAGAGTGAGAGTGAGAAATCTATGAGAGAAAGGGCGCGCATACAATTATGGAAATGATGCTTCCATAATGGTTTTTGCAGAAATTGTCGTCGAGTGTGTAATAGTACACAGCATCTTCCATAACGGTTTTGACAAAAACCGTCATGGAAAACTAAGTCTTCCATGATGGTTTTTAAAAAAACCATCGTGGAAGACTTGAGCTTTCCACAACAGTTTTTGCAAAAACCATCGTGAAAAGGCCTACTTTCCACAGCATTTTTTATGCCATGAGAAGCTTTCCACGATAGTTTTTCCAAAAACTGTCATGGAAAATATGAGCATCTTTCCATGACGCTTTTTGCAAAAACCGTCGTGGAAATTTCTTGCTTTCCACAGTAATTTTATGTTGTGAGAAGCTCTCCATGACGGTTTTTGTAAAAATCATTGTGGAATATTTGCTTTTCACAACATATAAAATGCTGTAAGAAGCTTTCCACAACGAACGACAGATTTTGCAAAAATCATCGTGAAAAAGTACTTTCCACGATGGTTTTTGCAAAAACGTCATAAGAAATTGTCTTAAATATTTCTTACACATAATATTCTTTGCTGCCCAAGGTGGCCAGCCTGTGTGTTAAGCATCCAATGGCCCAGAATGTATACTTTATCTCCATTTTCACCATAAATTTAACTATAGATAGATATACAAAACCCTTAAAAAAAGATTGAAAAATGAAATAAATTAAAGAAAAATGTTAAAAGTAAATTAACATAAGTCGGTTTATTGATGCTCATCTTTTTATCTTTTTTTTCATTGGTTCCTCAATACATATCCATTCCACATCTTCACGAAGCAAGTGCGAAACATCATCTTTAAAATTATCTATTTCTTCAACCAGTGGCAATCCTTTGTGAATGAAGGGATGTCTATGCAATCCTCATCAACTTCTTCACCATCGATAACTATTCTTGGCTTTGTCAGGGCGACTAGAGAAAACTCCATGTCTTGGGGATCTGTAGTGTAAAAAACTTGGATTGCTTGTGATGCCATAATGAAGGGATCATTCCTGTATCCCAATCTTCTAAAGTCAACCACGGTGATGCCGTCATCGTCATTCTTAACATAGTTATTGTCAGCCCAGTTATACTTTAAAAGTGCTATGCATAATCCCCCATAATTAAGTTCCCAAATATCTTCAATGAAACCAAAGTAGTTCATGGTCCCATTTGCTGGATTCTTGTCCTTGGCGGAGGCAATATGCAACCTCAACACGAAGAGTCACACTGCTATATTGCACTAGATACTTCTCATTTCTTTCGCGAGTGTAGAAAGTGTAACCATTTATGGAATATGACGTATACCTTGTAAGTACTGACGATGGTCCTCTAGCTAGGTTCTTCAACTCTTGTGACATGCCTCCATCTTGTGATGTGAAGCACTTGCCATAAATGTGTGCTCTAATCCACAACTGAAAGGTCCGGTTGTATTTATCTTGCAACCACTTCTCATTTCTTACTCTTGTTGGGTATCCTTCACATAAAATTCATTCATGTGCACCTCAATGAAAGGCTCTACTTCATTAGCATTGTACAAGACATAAAGATAAGCTTGCTCCCACTCCTCTCGATTTACTGATGAAGGATTGCCCATAGATAGTCCCCTAGCCTCAATGTTTATAGTCTTTGGCACCCCAATTGTCTCTGCATTAGATAGGTACTTGGAGCAAAATTCAACCGATTCCTCAACTATGTAATTTTCTACAATACATCCCTCCGGCCTATTTCGATTCTTCACATAGCCCTTCAAAACTTTCATATATCTTTTAAATGGGTACATCCATCTCAAATACACCGGTTCGTATAACTCAACCTCACATACTAAGTGCACTGTTAAATGAATCATGATGTGAAAAAATACCGGTGGAAAATACTTTTCAAGAATGCATAAGGTTTACACCAACTCCGATTGTAGTGAATCTAGCACAAGTGGATCAATGACCTTCGAGCATATTGAATTGAAGAACCAACACAACTTGAAAATTGCAAATCTCACATCCTTTATTAGAATTTCCTACAAAGCAAGTGGTAGTAATTGTCGTAGTAACACATGACAATCGTGTGTTTTCATTCCAATAAATTTCAAATCCTTCACCGTTTTTGAAGTTCGAAGAATACCCGCCTGGCTCTTTTAATAAAGCAAGCCATTCACAGAGCTTTCTCTTTTCCACTCTAGATAACGTGTGCTTTGTCAGAGGTAAGTAAGTACGGTTCTCTCTTTTCTCTGGAAACAAATTAGGCATAATCTCCATTTCCATGAGATCCAACCAAGCTTTTTCACCAACCTTAGTCTTGCCCAGAATGTCAAGCAATGTGCCGATTGCGGATTCACAAACATTTTTCTCAATATGCATAACATCCAAGCAATAACAAACAAAAAGTGTCTTTTAGTATGGAAGATCAAAGAAGATTGATCTTTTTTTCCATGGTCCATCATCTAGCGGCTCATCTTTACCTCCCGTTCTCTAACTGAATACGACTCTTATATCTTCTACCATTTCAAATATTTGTTCACTTGTCAAAGGGCGAGGAGGGTCTCTTTCTTTGTTGTTGCCATCAAAGGCTTTCTTTTGTTTACGGTAGCGATGATCTCTTGGCAACCATCTTCTATGACCAAGAAAAATGATTTTCTTACCATTCTTCAATGGTTTGTGAGACGTTTCCATCATGCAAATAGGACAACTAATAAAACTCTTCACCGAATAACCAGATAAATTGCCATATGCGAAGAAGTAGTTAATTGTCCATATCAACATTGCACGGAGTGTGAATGTCTCTTTTTAGTAAGCATCTCTAACTTCAACTCTGTTTTCCCATAACTTTTTTAGGTCATCAATTAACAGTGCCAAGTATACATCAATGTCATTACCTGGTGGGTAAGGACCTAAAATCAATAAAGACAATATTAAAAACTTTTGCTTCATGCACATCTTCAGAGGGAGATTATAATTAACAAGTATTACGGGCCAAGTGTTATGCTTACTACTCATGTTACCATGTGGGTTCATTCCATCCGTCAACAAAGCGAAATGTATGTTTCTTAGATCGGCACTAAAGTTAGGATGATCGGCTTCAAAAGTCTTCTATTGTGGTAAATCCGTCGGGTGTCTAAGCATACCATCATCCACCCGTTTGTCATGATGCCATGTCAAATTCTTGGTATGTTCTAGGTTTCCAAATAAACTCCTCAAACATGTTACCGGTGGAATGTACCATAACACTTTCTTTAGCACTCCTTTCTTGTCGTCTTTTGGCTCCTTTCCTTTCTTCCACCTTGCTTGTTGACAAACTGGACAATAATTCTCGTCCTCATACTTATTCCTATAGATAACACAATCATTTTCACAAGCATGAATTTTCTCATAATCCATTCCCAAAGTGCTCAAAGTCTTCTTAGCCTTATACATACTAATTGGTAATTTATTATCCTTTGGTAGAAGCCTTCCTAAAAATTCCAACAGCTTTGTGATACTAGAATTTGACCACCCACCTAACGCTTTCAAATTCCATAATCCAACTCAAGCAGACAATTTAGCGAAATTGATACACCCCTCATACACGGGTGTCTTCGCATCATTCATCATTGTCTGAAATAAATCCAGACAGTGTATAAAGTGTTCTTCTAAATCATTGACCATGTCAACTATATTGTCTTGATCATCTATATTATCCTCCACAATAGCTTGCTTTTCTTTACTTAGTAAAGTTGGATTGAAATTAGACTCGCCATGAAAATGCTACCTTTGATAACTACTTATAATTCCATTTCAAAATAAATGTCCTTTAACAATTGGAATTAGCTACAATCTATCGTTTCTACATTGAACACAAGGATACCGAATTTTATCACCATTGGCATGACTTTTGGCAAAATCCAAGAACTCTTCACACCATTCACGTATTCTCTAGACAATCGAAAATCCCACATTCATTTCCTATCAATTTTGCAATTCCTAAATCGAAATAATAAATAGCAAATATTCAATTAAAATTAATTTCACAATTATATATATACCCACCTATATATATATATATATTAATTAATCATAAAACAAAAACATCACCCACCATAAAACAAGTTACACATACTCATTATAAAACAAAGAAATCATACCCATGATCCACAATACAAATTTCATGGAATAAACAACAAAATCAACAACTATTTATCAATTTTGGATTAATTATACAACACAATCAACAACAATTTATCAATTTCTAACAAAAACTTACAATTTAGGCTGAGATTAAGGAGTGTGGAGGAGGAGGAGAAGGACGGCGGCAGCTGATTCGGGTAGGCTTGTATTTGTATTTGAGAAGTGAGTTTCTGAATTGTGTTTGAATGTCGAGGTAAGAAAAAGGGGATTTAAGTAAGCTACTGCAACGGTTTTGTTAAAAAACCGTCGTTGAATGCTTTTGAAACTGAAAAACCGTCGTGGTAGCTTAAATATTCCACGACAGTTTTTAAAAAACCATCGTGGAATAGCTAGGCTACCACAATAGTTTTTTAAAAAACCGTCGTGGTAGCTACCGCCCCGTTCCACGACTGTTTTTGTTTTCGAGGGCGTAACTTACCGCGTTTTTTTCACCTTACCACGACGGTTTTTAAGAAACAATCGTTAAATAAAGGTCGTATAATCAAAAATTTCTTATAGTGCAGATACCGTTGTGGCTTAAATTTTTGCTTTTGTTTTTGGAGGAAGGTTTTGTTATGTAGTAATAAACAAATATGGTTTTTAGTTTCAGTTGTTAAATATGTACTTTATAATATAAGCTTGACTATTGTTGTAAAATATTTTTAAGTAATGTAATCTGTCATATTTTTTTGCTGTAACAAAAGTTTTGACAAAATATTTAGGTTTTTTTGGAATTATTCTACATTTCTATGATTAAGATTACCAATGAGAATGATTAAAATTAAGTTAATAAGAGTTTTAAATAATTTGGAAAAACCGGGTCATTACATGTTATAGCTGGATGGGGCCTTAACGACTATGAAGTCAACATCTAGGATTGTGTCCACGGCTTCCACTTTCAGAATGTCGGATCCCCTCAGAGTAATTCTTATGCCTTCGAACCCGATTAATGTCAGAGTGCTTGGCCTCATCACCTTTTTGTTTAAGCACTTTCTTTTAAAAGCATCTCAAAATAGAATATCTGCACTACTGCCTCCGTTGATCGGTATCATTTGGACTTTAATCCCATGGATCTTCCACGTGATTACTAGCGGATCATCATGGAGAGTTCCTTTTCTTGCAAAATTTTTTGGCCCAAAACTGATATCTGCAGTTAACTTCCTTCATTTTGGGTCTACTTGGAGACGGCGTTCCTTTTTCAAACATTCACTTTTTCTTTTCCAAGCTTGTAGGCCATAACCATAACTTTCTTCCATCTCTGATATCCATGAATTGCTGTTACAACCCTCATTATTCCTCCTCCTTGGTTATCCTTTCCGTTCTGCTCTTCATTTCATCTTTTCACATATTGGAGCAAGTTTCCTTGTCTTATCATTGCTTGGATCTGCCCTCTCGGGCTTCCACATTCCGCTGTCACGTGTCTATGATCCTTGTACAATTCATAGTGCTTAGATCTATCCCTTCTATCGGGATCCGAGAGGATTTGGTTCCCTAAAGATTTCCTAAGTGTTTCGTCTCAAGGAAAATTTGTTTCGGGGATATTATCAATTCCATTTCATCTTTGATCAAGTATGATTGATATTTTCTGGCTGCCCTTCTATTTTCTCCTTTAACTTGGCTGATCCTACCCCTTCATGCGCTTTGCGGACTCCAACTTTCTTTTCCAGTTTTTAGTTCCTGCGGCTTTTTGCTCATTAGGGATCGTGAAACTTTCCCTTCATCATTCTGTTTTGGTTTCTTTTTGGATCTGGCTCTCTTTTCTTCTTCTACTCTTATACTCGCTTCAGCATGATGCAATACATATGTCATATCCTTCAGTAGGTGCCTTCCTAAATAATCTTTCAATTCATGGTCTTGCACCCCTCGTAGAATATTTCAGTAGCCAAAGAGAAATCCACCCTCTCTATTTGGTTCAATTCACTTACAAATCGTTTCAGATATGGCTTGAAATTTTATTTTTCTCCTATATTTATTTTCGTCACGTCCCTTATTCTTTTCTTTTTCTTGTGATTGTAGATAAACTGAGTGACGAGTTTCTTAGTTTGTCAAAACAGTCAACCGGCACCGAAGCCAACTGGTTAAACCATACTGCTGCAGTTCTAGTTAACATTCTTGGAAACACTTTGCATAATAGATCCTCATTAGGGCTTTGGAGAATCCGCACTTGGGGAAACAAGTGTAATAACCTTTGTAGATCTACTGTCCCATCGTACTCCTTCATTTGTGGAGCATTGAATATTCATGGTTTTGGAATCGCCAGCAGTCTGTAGCTAAAGGGTGACTTTTACATTTCTCTCGCTTCTCTAATAGCAATTTTTGCTGAAGTCAAATCTTTTGAACTCATATATCTTTATTTGCAATAGATCGTCGACTTGTTTCATCAAATCCTCCAGGTCGATGAATAATTCTACTTCTGTTACGTATGTTTTCCTTCTCGTTTTTGCGGCCATATTCCTTTATTAGTTTTCCGGAGGTGCGCATTTGTAGTCGATTTTTCTATCACTTCGAATGGCATTTTACACTTCTTCTCAAGATTCTTTTCTAGAACTCGATCTGCTCTTTAGGATTCTGCCGCATCAGATGTGTCTCTTCTGTCTCGATATTCCCTTCCTTTACTATGAGATTTTAATCGCTCATTCTCTGGCATAGATTAACTCTCTCTCCAATTTTCGCTGATTATGTTGCAACAGCCTCTTCTGAGCTTCCTCGGCCTTCTCTTGTTTTTGCAAAAGTGTTCTGACAATTTGAGCCAATTCCATTTTTGTTTCTTCTTCACGTCGTTCCACTTGACTTCCAAATCACAGATTATGTTGGTTGCACTTGTTCATCTTGAGCGCTTCTCACTCTGTTGTTTTTTCTTTTCCGCCTTCTTGCCTTACAACAGATCTCGCTACTCTAATTTGTGTGAAGATCTAGGTTAACTTTTCTATTTCGTTTCCCACAAACAATGCCAATTGCTTGAAATTCTCTCAAACACTAAACAATCAATACTTCACTCAATTTGGACTCAAGAATTGGAATAACCCTTAGTGTAAGGCCAAAATTATACAAATAACTGGACTTTACCCCTATTTATAAGCATTAGGGTGTTACATTTGTCCAAATAGCTATTTTAATTTACACCATTCATTGTTAACTACCTTTAATCTGTTATCTAATCTAGTTAAACGTGTACTCGTGTTAATCTCATACTTTTATTAGTTTGAGCCAGGTTCCTCTTTAAATCTCGGTTCTGGCTTTGGTCTCGTTTTCTAATCTTTTAGTCTAGCGGTGTTGTTTCTTTCTCCAACCCTTTTATTCGAAACCCTCCTTATATTAATGTCGTAATTTCTTTGCTGCCGTTTTATATAAATGACCTCCTACTCCTTGATAAAAGAATCAAAGTCCTTTGACAATATTAGCCTTATATTATATAATGAAAGGGCCTACATTAAATGAATGAAGCATTCTTTCGGATGGATGGAAGTGCATCCCTCAATTACATTACCAATCCTAAACGAAACCATATGCCCATCATTTTTTTGGTAGGGAGAGACTGAATCAACAAAGAAGGAAAAGAAGTTATAGTTTATGTATGGACAGAAGGACCGAAGGACCCAATATGGCATGTCAAATTTTTTAAGCTACAATCTTGAGCACCTACCATATATGATAGTAAGCAAGATATGCCATAATTTTATAGATTTGTTATTTAGAAAAGGATATGATTCCTTGAACAAAAATAAAAAATAAAAATAAAAAAAAGATAGTGATCCCACAATATGTGTGATACAATACTTAGCGCATTTAGTACAAGATATGCTATCATTAAATGTTTTTATAATAAATTGAAATCAATAATATCATTATATAATAATAATAATAACAACAACAACAATAACATTATAAACAATATATTTTTTCTTTAAAAAAATCATTATCAAGGCCATTAATGTCACAAACTATAGTCAATTTCTGGGGGATTTAATCAGCATTTTCATAGCAAATAATTGAACTAAGTAGTAGGTTTTAATAATATTTGGAATAAATAACCGTAAATAGAAAATTTAGACCTATTTATCTAGTTAAAATTTGCTATTTATTACAAGTATTTTTAAGACCTATTATTTACTTATAATTAGTTTTAAAAAAATCCTATTTACTATAATTTCTTTGCTTTTTTTTTTTTAAGCTGCACAAGGGAGACGAAGGAAATTTAGAAAAACAAAATATGAATAAAAGTTGTAGGCCAAATTTGAAATAGTTCGCAAATAGGCCAACTAGGATTAACGAAGATGTTAAATTACTAGAATGCCCTAAAATTGACTATTTTTAAGAATCGATCACACCTCTCTCTCCTCGCATCTTTCTCTGTCTCTCTCAACTCTTAACCCGGTGGTCACCATTGATCCTCGCGCTCGCTGTTGAAGTGTCGTCTAGTTCAACCTCGGTCTCTAAAGTGTGATGAAGCTCAGATACTTGTTGTCAATGGGCTGCTCACAAAAACACAATGGAACATGACAGAAATTGTCGCGACAGAGGGATCGTGGGCGAATGTTATGGCAATCACTTTATGCTAGATGCGAGCGTCAGTAATAGCAAGCTGATCGGAATCTTTGGAGAACCTATGGCGGCGAACTCGGATTCTCTGCTATCCGAATCTTAGCACATGGATGACGGAGTTATGTAGATCGTCGCTCTTTGATGTCCAAAAGGACGGTGGTGTTGTTAGCCATGACAGCAGGAGGATATGGTCGACGATGTTGGAATGACAAGAAGAAGCAGAGTGGAGAGAGAGAGAATAAGGGGAAAAGGCGAAAAAAATTAAAAATAGGGTTAAAGAAGAAAAAAAAAAATCAGAACAGCTTATCGTTTTTGATATTTTGTAAACGGATCAAATTTTATAATTTTGCCATATTTTTTATAAATGGCGGTTAAAAAATTTTATGTTGCTTTAATCCTTATTTAAATCCAAATCCCAAACGTGTATCTCTCTTTGTACTTGGGCTTCAAGACCATGCCTTTGCGGCGTGCATCACGGCATCAAGCCCTTGAAAATAGAAGAGGGATTAACAAGACAAATGGCCCATTTATGTTTGTTAGATTAAAATATAACTTTGGCTTGTAAATATTTTATATACGCCTTAAAATAATATCATTAAAATAATTATTATGTAGTTAAAGACATTTTTGAGATATTTTAAATATTATGTTGAATTTAAATTTTATAACAATAACTTGATCATGTATCGTAATTTTTTCATAGAAGAGGACAAACATAAGAAGCATAAGAGTTGTCTAGAATCAAAAAGAAGAAAGCAGAAAGCACAAAAATGCTCTTTAAAAGAACCACATCTATATATTTGTCCCTCTAACATTGAGTCTTTCAATATTGTTCCTTCCTAAGAGGTTTGTAAAACATTGTAATATGTGTGATACCAAAATTGCCCCCATCACTCAAAAAGGTAATTTACCATATTGCAACTTATAATCTACCAAGTGCTAAAGAGAAATAAAGTATTTACTATACATGCCATCACAAATAAATGGGGATCGATTTCTATCACAGCGAGTACCCTCAAATACATTAGAGCCTTTGCCTATTAGGTTTTTTTCTTCTCTCATTCATACACTCTCTTATCTACTTCTCCCTCTCTCTTTGTCTCCCTCAGACCCTCTTCCTTTCTTTCTTAAACTCTCTGTTTGACAAACATTTCCTCTCACGCTTCTCTCTTAGCACCTACATTACTCAAAAAACTTGTGAAGTCATGATGCATCTTTCTTCACCATATAGGACCTCTCTCGTGGACAACACACTATAATGACAAGGATATACGAGACTTGTTGTGCCTAAGTCATTGGAAGAAGGAGGTTCGGTGTTGCTGCCATGTGACGTCCTGGAGAGGGGGTCAGTAAGTTTTGGGTAAAAAAGATAAAAATCAAGGTAAATAAAGAAAAAAATAAATAGATATATATGTAGAAAGTAAATAAATATTATAAAAAATAAATAATATCATCGATAGTAACCATCATGTGAATACCATGAAGGTAGGGCCGAGACTTTATTCTCATTCAACGTCACGTGGATGTTTACCACGAAGGTGGGTAAGTAAATAAAATACAAATAACATCAATAATAATAATAATAATAATACAAGAATACTAAAAATCATCATCTTTTAAATAAATGATGCGGTGAGACTCACAAAGACGAAAATGATATCAATAGTGACGTCGGGACAAGTCGTACAATGCACGTGTCATACCACAGTTTTGAGAAAAATACCATTTCAATCCCAAAAGCTAGGTTCCGATCTTGGGATCTTTTTTCCTTTTTAAACCTGGAAGGGGGAATTTTTAAAAACAGGAAAACGTAAGCGGAAGACTCAGTAGAATAATTAGTTAAAACAATTTGTTTAAAAACAATAATCATAGATAAAATATCATTCGCAAACAAATCTAAAGATCTTGACAAAAATAAATAAATACTTACTTGTAAGAAATTTGATAAAAGATCACCGTACGGGTTTTGAAAACTCCGAAAGGAATATCAAAATACTATTCTTCAAAATCAAAGACAAAAATTATTCTTAAAAGGAAACATTTAAGAAATAAACTTTAGCCAAAACAATTTAAAAAGGGCTACCAAAGAAAGAGATAGAAAATATCCTACCTTAATTTGAAATTCCAATAATGTAAGCTCCAAATTAAATCCAACGTATGCTTTATATACATTCAAAACCTTGAAAACTACATTTAAAATCATAAATTACTTTCAACAAATATTATTATGTTAGTTTAATTATCAGTATACCTTTTGATTCAAAATAACCCTACCACAAAATCATAATCCCTTTTGAAACATTTTAGAATTATTAAACATTAAAAACTGAGGTTAAAATACAATTTCATATCGTCCAATCGGCCTATCGAACACCCTAAACCAACCTACCGAACCTACACAGTTCAGCCTATTGAACATTTGGACCGGCCTACCGAACTGACTTGAGTCCGACTTACCGATGACATGAATCCGGCTTGCCCAAGATCAAGTTTGGCTTGTCAAACTGGCAAAATCTGGGGACCCGAGACTTTGAGTCTTGACCTCCCCAAGCTTAAAAATTCAAATTAAAACATGTTTTCTCAATCCCAAAGCATAAAAATTATATAGAAAGCATAAAAATCATGGTAGAACAAATTTCAACGATTTCCCCAGATTGAACATAATTTCACAATGAATTTAAAAATCTAAGAAAAATATCAAAACTTGATTAAATCAATTTTTGTTCAAATAAAGCTTAGATTCATTGTAAAAAAAGTACTACTAACTCAAATTGTACATTATTTAAGCTCATCAATGTTCAGATTGCAAAATGCATAAAAATTCAAAACAAAAATCAAAATTTTGGAGAGAAAAAGGGCTAACCTCAAATCAACGTTTTTGAAGAGAATTTTTAGCTTGAATCTCCGTCTCTTAACTTTAAATCAACGGGTTTAAAGCTTGAGAATGAAATTTTGCAAAGAAAATGGGAGAGAAAGAGAGATGGGAATGAGAGAAAGAGAGAGACGAGAGAGAGGGCTGAGAGAAAAAAAGAGAGAGAGTGTGGAAGAAAAGAAAAAGAAAAAGAAAAGCCCCAAGGGCGTTTTCGTAAATATGTAAAAAATGCAGGATAAAAATGTTATTTAGTATTTTAAAACTAAAAATCAATTTTTTAAATATGAAAAATGTAACAAAATTTTAAATAACTGAAAATTAACATAAAAAATTTCACTAGCACACTTAATAATTAAACTTAACAAACTAATTCTATTTGAAAATTTCAGGGCATTACATGCCAAAGCTTTGCTATAAGCATGAGTCAGATCACAATCTTGAAACACCACTAAGCTTCTACCCTTCTGCCATGGTCAACTTCTTGAGTTGAAATCTCGACCGTTGTTGGAGTTCCAATCTCCTCTCAAGGCCGACTATGCAGAGGAAATGATGATCTCCACGCATAAGGAAATAATCTCCACTTCTATTGCAACGGCCTTGTGAGTTCTTCTCAACGTAGTTTGAGATTAATGAACCCTTTTTTTTTTTTTAAGATTTGTGGATTTTATGAAGTTTATTGTATTGA